>CAJQUN010001007.1:0-124721 GCA_907163345.1 Haberlea rhodopensis
TTACTTAAGAAGATCAAGAATTATGACCATTCCAAGAAACTTAGGCGATGCTGCAGTTACATAAATCCTTATTAACAGTGGCCTAAAGCCAAAACATGGCAAAACTAATTTATCTGGGGCCTTGAGCTCGCGAAGCATCATAGGGACCTTGAGCTGGCTGAGCATCATAGGGACCCCAAGCCCAGTCCACCAGTTCCATACTGGGGATAACCTTCTACACCAGCAGTTGCCTGAAACAGGACAAAGAGATTTTTTAGTATTTGAGTGAAAGTAAACAATTCATCCCCGAAAAAAGTTTGAAAGGCTTTGTTTTTGGTGCACATCATCTACCACAAAGGTGGAAAAGTCCGAGAGTCCAGATCTTCTTTGCAATGGCAATAAGGGAGCAGCATGGTGCAGGCCAGATGATAAATAAAGAACTTGCCTGATGCATTGAATTTGCAGGCATCATGCTATAGCTCCCAGAATAAGGATTTCCTGGATATCCCAATTCAGGATTACCATAATTCACATTATAACTTACTCCTGCAGAATAAAGTTCACAGCACAAAACAACATTTAGCCATCTTTCTGAATTGAAAAATCAACTGAAAAGGTAAGTACCACTAAATCATCTGTGGACAGTTCAAACAAAATAGCAAAACTGGTCTTTGGTATTGACTAGTCCCGCACAATTAGACCCAGACACGAAGCAATAAGCATATTCCATCCTCGAGCAGACCCCCATATGGTGAGAACACCTACTTAAACATGTACTGAAATCAAGTTCAGTGGTGCAAGATTTTGAGGCTTATTAAAAGAATACATTAGAATGCCTTTAAACATCAGTCCACGAATAATCATCAAAGCTGTCAGTAGCAGAGCGATAATTTTTGTTTTTCCACTTATTTTGCTATGAATTTACGTGCGAATTATTATGATTTTGGGACGATATTATGTGTTTTGGTATATATTTATATGTTTCAGCATCTCAGGATCTAGGTGGAAGTGCATATAAGTGGAGAAAATGAGCGAAAATGATGAAAAATGACCAAACCGAGTCAACAAAGCACAATTTGGAATTCAAAGCACGATCGATCAAGAAGCATTGCTCGATCGACCGGGCGTTGCAGGTTTTTGAAAAACAAAAGTTGAAGACAAGCGATCGATCGCCAGCCTTGCTCTGACGATCGATCGGCCAGGCAGAAAATTTAGGTGAGCTGAAATCACTTAGCGATCGATCGACACTGGAGCTCGATCGATCGCCCGGCGAGAATTTTGGAAAAATAAATTTTCTTTCAAGAGTTTGTGTCTTACAAGGAAAGTAGATTTCCCCTCCACTATAATACATCATCTTGGACGAAATATAGACTCTTGGCACTTTATTTTCAGACCTAAACAAGAGCCTACATCCCCATACTCCATACCACACCATCATCACCACCCATTGAAGAGCAAGACAATCCGGGAGAGACGGGACGACCAGCAATGCAATGAGTCATCTTCTAGCGTTATTTAGTATTTCTAAACTTTGTTCTTCTGTTATTTTCAGATTTTATGTTAAATTTGTGTTGCAAGACATGATTTTACATTGTTATTTGAGCATGATTGTTGGCTAAGTTTTGTTGTCAAGACTAGGGGATCCCATGTTTGAACCCATGATTTAAATTTAAGTTTTTGATTAATTCTACAATTCTTTGTGTATAATTTATTGTTATTCATGATTTTAAAGGATTGATCACCTTTGAATGATGTTTATTGTGATTGACTTGACATACGATATTGCAATATGATATAGTAAATTAGACCGTGGATTTCAGACTGAGATCGAAAGATAAATTCAAATACACGGTGATAGCAATAGATTTACCAAAATCGACCAAAATCGATGGCTAGTATTTTTCATAAATACGTTTTTTTCGGCATTAATTGTTCAATAAGGACACGAGAGTGTTTATTGTAACGTTAATATTAGACTCGCTATAGCTTGACCATAGTATAACGAATGCATTAGGAAAACTCGTCACCTTAGAACGTATGAATTTAAATCTTAACCTAATATGCGAATTATGGGGGATTACATGGATGAACCGAATTTTGATAATTGTCTCTACTGATTCTCTACACTTCATTACTTGTTGGGTTAGATATTGCGTCATTAGTCAATTTAGTATAATTCTCATTAAATATTCGAAGGTTAAATATAATTAAGCTAATTAAGTTTGGTACCTATTTTCTAGTCCTCGTGGGTTCGACATTCATACTTTTCATAATCTATACTAAAACTTGACAACCGTGCCCTTGCGGTATAAAATCGCTACACTGGAATTTTCTGTTTAAATAAATAGCGATCAAGTTTTTGGCGCCGTTGCGGGGATTAGTTTAAAGTAATATCAGACTAGATTAGTTGACTGTAATTAGCCATTTATTTATCATTTCTGTTTTTCATTTTCGTTTGTTTTTTCTACTACTACTACTGTGTTTGTTTATTTTTGCAGGTTGTTGTTTCTTAGTGCACGCTAAGGAGTAACAAACCTACACTTGAGCTTTTTGATCCGGAAATTGAGAGGACTTTTCTTAGGAGACTACGAGAAGCTCGACCAATGACGGATAACAACCAAGGAAGGACGGAGAGGATGAAAGACGGAACGAGGAGGTACCTATTAGAAGATCACCTATGGATTATGATCATCCCTCGTTCCATGGATCATTGTCTAGCATCACAAGACCAAGCGTACAGACGAACTTTGAAATCAAGCTTGTTATCATCCAAATGATCCAGCAGTCGGTGTAGTTTGGGGGATCGGCGTCTGATGATCCCAACACTCACATATCAAACTTCTTGGAAATCTGCGACACTTTCAAGCATAATGACGTTACTGACGACGCAATTAGGTTACGGTTATTTCCTTTCTCTTTAAATAATAAAGCTAATCTTGGTTGCATTCATTGCCTACATGATACATTACTACTTGGGATGTGATGGGATGGTACAAGCTTTCTTGTCAAAATACTTCCCACCATCAAAGACTCTTAAGATGCGAAATGATATCACTACATTTGTGCAACATGATCCTGAACAATAGTATGAAGCATGGGAGCGCTTCAAGGACTTACTGAGGAGATGCCCACATCATGACCTTCCCATATGGCTGCAGGTACAACTTTTTATAACGGTCTCTGATAATCGTTCTATGATTGATGCAGCATCATGAGGTATTGTTATGAGGAAGATGCCTGAGGAGGCTTTTTACACTGTTAGAGGAGATGGCTGCTAATAGCTATCAATGGCAGTACGAAAGGAACGTGCCGAAGAAGCAGGCTGGAATTCACCAAATGAGCGAAGTCACTGCCTTGGCCTCTCAAATTGAGGCATTGAACAAAATACTTAGACAACATGAGAATGACGGTGATGCAAGCCCAAGTGATTCGTGTGACTTATGCGGAGGCAATCGCCCGAGCGTTGAATGCCAAGCAGGTAACCCATAGTCAAAACTAATGAAGCTGTTAATTATATAGGAAACCGGCCACAAAACAACCCCTACCCAAATACATACAATACGGTTTGAGGAACATCCGCTACCTGTGTATCCACCAAAGCCGAGTATGGAAAAGTTGCTAACCAAGTTCATGACATTAACGGAGAATAGGATGAACAATCAAGATGCATCGATCAAGAACTTGGAGACACAAGTGGGGCAATTAGCAACCATCCTAGCTGGACGAGCTCAAGGAGCATAACCTAGTGACACTGAAAAGAATCCTAGGGACAAGTACATGCCATTACACTGAGTAGTGGAAAGGAGGTTGCTGTGGAGACTAATAGAAAGAATGTTGGCAAGAAAGATGAGCAAGAGGATGTGTTAACCGAGGAGAAGAGGGATCAACCACGCGACGAAGGTAAGTCTACTACCACTACACCCATCACACCACATGCTAAGGTACATATCCCACTCCCATTTCCCGCTGCATATAAAAGAGCAAAATTAGATGCCACATTTGCTAAGTTTCTGTATTTGATTACGAATCTCCATATTGATATGCCTTTCATTGATGCTATCCGGCAAATGCCGAATTATGCTAAGATTTTGAAGGAGATACTGTAAGCGGAAATTAGGAGAGCATGAGACAATAAATTTAACTGAGGAGTGTTCTGCTATCATTCAAACGATTCATCTCCAAAGTTTAAATGATCCAGGGAGTTTTACTATACCTTGCAAAATAAATTCTACTTCATTTCATAAATCTTTGTGTGATTTGGGTGTAAGTGTAAATCTGATGCCTTTGTCTATTTATAGGAAGCTGAGTTTAGGAGAGTTTAAACCTGTCAGGGTGTCACTGCAGATGGCGGACAAGTCCATCAAGTACCCGCAAGGGATAGTTAAGGATGTGTCGATAAAAGGGGGATAAATACACCATTTCCGGTGGATTTCATAGTGTTGGACATGAAGGAAGATGCTGATATGCCATTAATATTAGGAAGAACCATTCTTAGCGATGGGAAGGGCATTAATAGATGTCCAAGAAAGGAAGTAGATCCTTCGTGTAGGAGAGGATCAAATTACTTTAATATGTTTCAAACTTTGACACATTCACACACTGAGCAAATGTGTTTTAAAGTTCATATGATTGATACTCTTCCTATTAATATGGTGCAAGGTACTTGCAAGGAGAAGACGAAAGCTGAGCTTGGAGGAAAAATGGACAAGGAAAAAGGCAAGAAAAAGACGAAGAAGAAGAAGGTAATGAGCGCATCACAATCTCATCCCGAGGGGGGTTAAATTCTGTGAGGGATAGTTGATCTTAATGAATAAAGCCAAAATGAGATTGTTTTCCATGGAAGTTAGACTCACCATGGACTGGACCTTTCAAAGTGGTAAATATTTTACCAACCGACACGATAAAAGTAAGAGACAAGAAAGGGGTGTTGTTCACAGTTAAAGAAAAGTGGTTGAGACACTACCACATGGATGACGCAAACTTGTCACCCATGGTCCCTTTTGACACTTGAGGAGGATGAGGTAAAAAGTCCAGCTTGGGACTCTAAATCAAGAACTTCTTCTTTACCTTGGCTTTGTTTTTGAATTAGTTTTGCTTTTCATTTTGCTTTTTATTTTGGTTAATGACTCCATGTGTGATGTTAATGCTTTCACGGTCGTTGTCACATGTATTTGTTTGTCTTGTTTTCCATGCTTATCACATTGAGGACAATGCATACTTTAAGTTTGGGGGAGTAGGTTATCACTGTTGCATGTTGTTACCGTCTCTATTTTTGCGAGCTGATTATCGTAGATTTATTGTCATTTCTTGAGCACCAACAAATTTTTTTTTTTTCCTTCTGAAAATGAGTTCGTAATTTGAGAAAGAATGAATCATAGGAGTGACGACTGTTCCATGATGATATAGATCTCATCTTGCATGTCGACTTGAGTCTTGAAAACTGTTGAACTTGTATGTGAATACCTTGTTTTGAGTTAATATGTAAAAAATGGGGAATAATTTGAGCATATTGAATCATGATCTTGTGGATTGCATGTTGAATAGTGATAATTGTTGTGAACTTGACGATTTATCTTGAGCATCTTAGAGTACCCTAGAGTACCCTAGAACCTATTTGATGATGACACTTTGAGGCGAAATTTTATAGTCATGAACTTGATATGGAATTTATCTAGGCGATCTTTGGACCGTTTGAGCCTTTCAAGCTTACCTACTTATATCAACACTAGTGTCCCATTTTGAGCTAATTGAAAAGGAGCGGTATATGCATTGCATATAATTAGACTCATTCAACATTTATTGATAAACTCATTATACCTTCCTTATTATGAGCCTAAAATGAAAAAAATTATCCTTACCCTAAGGGAGTATAATGAATCTCATTTATTGTACATGAATTGTTATATCTTAATGAGTTTAGTGAAAAATTTCATGAATTAGAAAATGGAAAAGAAGAAAAGAAAGAGCCTTGAGAAAATATGATATAAATAAGACCCAAAGTGGCCAAGGCTGGAAAAATTTGAAGAGAAGGTCGATATGTGTTGAAATATGAACGTTACAATATTATACTCTCTTCTTTGTGCTATCTTACATTTTCTTGTAACCAACACCAAAGGCCTACATTACAAGCTTAAAAAGACATTTTGATCCAAGTCTAGGGAGTGACTATATTAGTGGAGAAATGTTTGAAAATAGGCCAATGGGGTGTTCAACGATAATCTTGATTTTGAGTTAATAGCATAATTTGATCTTGAATGTGTATGAAACTTGAGATTGACAATAGCACACACGTTCCGAGTTTGAGATATGTTGCTTGATAATTGGGGAAAACACGTCTTGATCAATTTGTTGATTGATTCTTGTCTGTCTGTGAGTGAGATGTCTAAGCTATTTAGTGACCATAAATTGATTCATTTGAATTATCAATGTTGAACTCTACATTTTGATCTTATTGCTTGCTCGAGGACGATCAAGGCTAAGTTTGGGGGAGTTGATAAGTGTTGTTTTTACACTTATTTTGCTATGAATTTATGTGCAAATTATTATGATTTGGGACGATATTATGCGTCTTTGGTATATATTTATATGTTTCAGGAATCTAGGTGGAAGTGCATAAAAGTGGAGAAAATGAGCGAAAATGATGAAAAATGACTAAGCCGAGTCAACAAGCACAATTTGGAAATTCAAAGCACCGATCGATCGAGAAGCATTGCTCGATCAATTGGGCGTGGCAAGTTTTTGAAAAACAAAAGTTGAAGACACGCGATCGATCGCAATCCTTGCTCGATCGATGGCGATTCGATCGGCGAAGGCATAAAATTTAGGTGAGCTAAAAATCACTCTGCGATCGATCGGCAGATGGAGCTCGATCGATCGGCCGGCGAGAATTTTGGAAAATAAAATTTTCTTTCAAGAGTTTGTGTCTTGCAAGGAAGTAGATTTCCCCTCCACTATAAATACATAATCTTGGATGAAAATCTGGACACTTGGCACTTTATTTTTTCAGACCTAAACAAGAGCCTACATCCCCATACTCCATACCACACCATCATCAACCATTGAAGAACAAGACAATCCGGGAGAGACGGGATATAGTAAATTAGGCCACGGATTTCAGGCTGAGATCGAAAGATAAAGTCAAATACAAGTGTGATAGCATAGATATACCAGAATCGAAGGCTAGTATTTTTCATAAATACGTTTTTCGGTATTAATCGTTCAATAATGACACGGTAGTGGTTATTGTAACGTTAATACTATACTCGCTATAGCTTGACCATAGTATAACGAATGCATTAGGAAAACTCGTCACCTTAGAACATATGAATTTAAATCTTAATTAATAGCCGAATCATGGAGGATTATATAGGTGAACTGAAGTCTTGATAATTGTCTCTACTGACTCTCTACACTCTTTATTATTGTTGGGTTAGATATGGCGTCATCAGTCAATTTAGTATAATTCTCATTAAGTATTCGAAGGTTAAATATAGTTAAGCTAATTAAGTTTGATACTTATTTTCTAGTCCTCGTGGGTTCGACACTCATACTTTTCATAATCTATACTAAAACTTGACAACCGTGCACTTGCGATATAAAATCGCTACACTGGAATTTTCTGTTTAAATAATAGCGAAAGAGTTCCTGAGAACCCTGACATATGTTTGTAAACATCAATATGTATAGCCTTCATCAGTAGAGAAGAATCCTTAACTATGACATCATCATTTGAAGTCAAAGATTCACTCGCAAACACAAATACCAATAAAATCATGAGAGACAATAAGTCTTCTGAAGATTAGGGACCACATACAGGAAAAAATTAAATAAAATCACTAATTTATTCAGTTCCTGACTTATTTAACTCATATTGCACATAACTTTGAGCCCATTAGACTAACTAATCTTAAACATCTTAAAACTTCTAGAACTTATAAGCTATTTAACTTAAAAGATTTTACATTTTATTTCTAACTGAACTTTGAAAACTTTGGAATAAAATAAGTCATCTGAGATTACAAGATGACTTTGAACATGTAGCCTTCGGTAAAATAAGACCTTTTCATATACATATTGGCTTATTTTGCATAAAGTTCACAAGATCTTAAAAATAAGCAGGTATGGCGTACATTTTTTTAAAATATCTTATAAGCTCTTAGCAGATTATTTTTTAAATATTATAAGATCTTTTTTCAAAAAAATAAAACACAGTTAAAGATATCTTATAAGTTCCTGAACATATTATAATATGTTTTGAGGAGCTAATACACTCAGTAAACAGCCTCTTATTCATACCAAAGGCTTCTGCCTTCAAACAGTGAATCAACCAACAAAAATGAAAACTATAAATGTGAAAGAATGTGCTTCCTTCATTATTATGAAAAAAGATTCAAAAAACAATGAATTGCATGATTACAGGTAGTTAAGGTGCTCCTAATATGGAATGAGTTCAGTACCTCAAAGGTGTAATTTAGAGTGTTGCGTGATAAAGTGCGAAGTGCAATACTTACACAAATATAAAGAAATTATTCACTAATGGAGCTGTCAAGTGGAACAAAAATTCTTTAAGAAAACTATTACCTTGATTTCCAACAGCAGCAGCAGCATGAACTCTTTTTTCTGCATTAGCCAACCGAGCTCGAAGTGTTTCCATCTCTCTTGCCATTGATATTAATTTGCTCTCCATCACCTTACTGTGCTCAAAGCTTTCTGCAAATTCCTTTTTCTCATGCTCGATTGCAGCCCTGAGGACCATAATTTTACTAACATGCACATATAAAAATAAGTACATATATGGACACAATTTAAATAAACCATACCTAGTTTGCTCCATTTCACGCCTCAAGCCTTCAATTTCAACCTTGATTGCTGGAATCTTCTGCAAATCTGAGGTAACTCTAGACAAATCCTGAGTCATCATTTGGACCTGAGCGGTAAGATCTTGCCTAGCAGCTGTTAACTCCTTTATATCCATATGCACTTGCACAAGCTCAGCCCTCATGCCATTAACAGCATGAAGTTCATGTTCCATTTTAACAGACTTTTCATAAAGTTCCCTCATCTGTAATTCCTTCTCTGCATGCAATGACCGAGCAAAATTATCATCACGCTGTAGTTCATACTGGGCAACCTCTAATTCCTGCCTGAGCGCTACATGAGTTGCAGCAAACCTCTGGTTATCAACTAGCAGGGCCTGGATGTCATCGTGTTGAGCTGACAACAGCTCCTTGATGAAGGCAGGATGAGTAGGGGGTTGTCTGGGGCCTCCTCCCAAACTATAATGAGATTCCCTCATCTCTTCGAGTAGAAAAGGATGTGGCACTCCTCCAAGGCCTCTGGCAAAAGGAGATTCTTGTAGTGGAGGCTGAGGCAGCCCAACATGTGAACCTCCTTTAGCTGAAAGGGGAGGTCCTCTATTTCTTGCTGACATTCTTGATGTATGCTTGGTTTAATCAGTCGAATAACTCAAATACCAAAATGTCTACACGAAGAAGATAATCCACTGATTCTTAATTTCCACTGGCAAGTGATAATAAGCAACTTATTCCTATATGCTAGAGTAAATTCATGTTTCTTAAAATGTTTACAATTTGATCAACGACAATGCAGTGAAGTTGATCAAGAATCAGAAATGATTGAAAATGAACCCCCAAATCGATTCATGTCAAAAGAACTTAATATCTTCAGACGTCATAACTGTTCAGATCTTGAAATTGGATTAAAACAAAAAAGCCAACATCTCAGATTACCTTCTAAATCCGAAATAGCTGCTACGGCATTCGAATTGATGAAAAGGTCACAAGCTTACAGGTTCTGCAGGGTGGCCGAATACTTCAGAGGGAAATTTCCCCTTAATTTGAACAAAATACAAGAGCCAAGAACCCTAATTTTAGAATCAAAATTATGCTTTGTTAGTTTCAGGAATGTTGAGGTGAGTAGAATGTGAGCCCAGTTTGTTCCTCGCAACATGAAATGCTAAAACAACTTTAGTATATCATACAGATTATTTAATGTATACTGTACAATAGCTATTTCTAATAATTTAATTTATTTTTTTATTTTTAAAAACGTATTTCAGTCAAATTATAATATACTAGTTTTTGTTGGCACGGGTGTCATGTCCCAGCATGTTGGTCAATTTTTTCTTAATTTGACCGAAAATAAAATTTCAATGAATGACTTTAACAAAACCTTTTAAAAAACAAACATCCTACTGTAATTGAATGAAAAGAAATAACTAAATGAATGACTCTAACTTTTTTTAACAAAAATGATGTTCATCTTACTATAAACTGAAAAAATTACATTTGAAGTTACTAAATATTGGAGTAGATAAAATATGTTTAGGATGTATATAATCAATATATCTCAGCTCTATTTCATAAATATATGTAAGAAATGTTATATTTTCATTATAAAAAAATATATATATTGAATGTAATGCAAATTATTAAATTATAAAATATGTCAGCAATGCTAAACAATATCATAAAAATTATATTTTTCGTAATATTTAATATTAATAATAATAATAACAGTTAAAATAATTATTTAGTTGGATTGGTCAACATGATAATGTTGTTTTACTTAATCAATCGAGTCGGTTCAGGCCAAACACTTTCATTAACAATCGATTAAAATATATTTTTTCCTAGTCGGTTCAAGTCAAACTCGCGCATCAAAAAAAAAATTGTTTAACAAAAAAAAATTTAACAAAAAAGTTTTCTAACAAAAAAAATATTTATTTAACAAATTAATTACAAAAAAATGTTTTATTATTTAACAAATTAATTAGAATTTTTTTTAAGCATCATTATTCATTAGAATAGTAATGTTAGGTCTCTTATTATATAGGTATAATTATTATTTACATTTTGTTTATGAATTATTATATTACATACAGAACGAAAAGTAATAACGTTTTGGTATGTTCGCCATCTAATATACACGATATGTTATATCAAAATATGTATAAATTTATATAAATATCAAAATCCATATATCTAATTATTTGTGTTGGGTTTTTTGGCCCATTACCTTATTTTCTTAATGGCTTTGGTCCCTTTTCTTTCAACATAACCGAGCCCCCATCCTTTACCCATACCCTTTCACTTTCTTCAACCACTCCAGAACCTTCTCCTTCTCTGCGCCTCTTCGGATGGCTGGCTTGACCGCGATGCTTGGGACTTGCTCCCCTTCTCTTCAGCTTCCTTGCTGCTATTTATCATGGATTTATTCCATGATGAGGTAAGCCTGAAACCGTCCAACTCTTGAGTGTTTTCCCCCCTTTTCGCGTCTCTGTTTCACGGTGTGGTTGGCCTTGAGCTTTCTGTGTGAGAGTGGTGGTGTTGTGTGCGCCGTGAGCTTAGGGTGGTGCTCTTGTGGTTCGAGTGTGGTGCTGTTGTGCACCGTGGCTGGTGTGTGTGCGCTGTGTGCGTGCACTGTGTGTTGTGGCCGTGAGCTTAGGGTGGTGCTGTGTGCGCCGTGAGCGGTGGTGCTGTGTGCACTGTGTGGCCGTGTGCTGTGGTGCTGTGTGCACTGTGGGCCGTGGCTGGAGTGTGTGCGTCTGTGGTTCTGTTCGTCCAGTGCGTGTGCTATTCCCGTGTGTCCAAGTCGACTGTGTGTGTCTTGGTGTAATCCTTGTGTGGTTCCCCTTTCTGTGTTCGGCCGTCGCCTACTGCTTGTGTTTTCGGGCAGTGTGTGTGTCTCCATCTTTTGGCTACGATACCTTGGTTCTCCGGTGACGACATTGAAAGGAAACCTTGCTCGACCTGAGCCCAATTCCCTTACTCTTGTTTGATATTTGATTTATATAGTTCTTTGTGAATTGTATACTGTGGATTGTTTTCTTGTTGTGATTGCAGGTTAACAATCGACTATTCAAAGCGGAACGAAATCCTTACAATTTGTACATTATATTATATTATATTATATTTACATATTGTTTGGAGTCTTATTTGCATAAAGTGATGAACAGTGACCTGCATTTCTTTATCGTTATTTTATAAAAAACAATTGTTGAAATACGTTTGTTTCTTCCGATATAAACACCGCACACTCGCATTAACTAAGATGTCTTTTTATTGCCATTTTTTCTTTTATTTATTATTTTTTATTTAATTTGATTTTTTATTAATTAAACATAAACCCTGCGTCGATTTGACATGCCTTGAGAGGTCATTAAATTTTTGTATTGTATCCCATCTTTCTTTCTGCTAAATCTCGTCAGCCTTCATTTCTCCTCTTCTTTCCCATCCCCCCGTTTTGGCGTCTGCAAAGAAACGAAACAAGAACTTTGGTCAGCGGGCGTTCTATTTTATGCCATCTTGTATATTTTTTGGATTTTTGGGCTTGTTTTCTGTAGGACATCCCCTGGATATAGGCAATCATCATTCTTTTTTGTTGATCTGTGGTTTATGGTATGACGAGCCGGAGATCGTAGCTCATTCAACGGTATGGTGGTAGTTTTTTCGCAAGCCAGTTCTTTCTTGTCTTATTTTATAATTATTTTTTTCATCGTGTATTTTTGCCGTGTAGGCTGCAAGAGATCCCATGAATCCTGGAGCTCATCATTCCTTCTCGTGCGTGTTCATCTCATCTTCACTCCGACGAGAAAAACAAAAATAGTTTTTTCCGATAATTGGCCGTGTTCTTGCGAGGAGTCTCGGTACGTCGTCAGATGTTCAATTTAAGGTGGGCCTATTTTAAAAAACTTTCATTCAAAACAATTTTCAATTGGTGTTGTTCGGCTCTTGACTTTTGGTTCCTATTTTTTCAATTTCGTAGTTGTGTTTCTTTTTTTTTTTTGTGGTTGTTTGTCGATTTTTAGCTGCTTTCGTCACCGTGTGCTTTTCTTTTCAGTGTTGCCTTGATCTATGTTTTTTTGTGTATGTGTTTATGGTTGGTTTGATATTGTTTTCGGGTTTTGTGTTTGCTTCATTTGGTCAGAAAATCTTCTTTGTAGAAAGGACTCGGAGGATAAGCAATATTCCTAATGTAACAATTTTGTTGTTATTTTCATGCTTAAATGCAAGTTTTTTTTCTTTTGTTTTTCACAAGTTGTGTCAAGAATACTAAACAACGATTGAAAATCATGATAAAATAAAGATCCTTAGTAATGCAAGAGGTAACCTCAACACGACACTAAAGGTGAGTCATGAGTATAAATTCTTAACTTTTACTGCTTACGTGTTGTTTGGGTTCTTTTGTCAGATCATACGATTTGGTTCTATTTTGTCAAATGCTCCATTAACTAAATGAATTCATTGTCCATTTACAGGATGTGGAAGGTATGATGTCAATATCTATTGAGACTTCTGAAACACGTGATTCTTTGAGTAATGACAAGGAACTTATTAACACATATGAGGTTGATGGAATTTTTTATTCTTATTAATCGATGGAGTAACATATTTCAGAAGCTTAAGTTCTAAGTAGTGTATTTATTTATATGGAGATTAACAGCTCTCTATGGAGAACGAAGGTTTGCAATAGCGGCTGCAGGATCTCATAAAGAAGAGATCGGTCAACTGAGGTCAGAAACCCTACCTTCATATCATTGTTGTTATATTTTGATAAGTAATTTCATATAGGGTTGAGTATTTTTGGCGCCATTTAACTTATCTCTTGTAGAAATAGATAGATATCTTATGTCTTTATAATATAAGCTGCGACCCTTCCGAAGTATCCTTTTAGAATTCATTTGAGTTTCAAGACCAAATCAGCGTTAAATATGCATTATGTTGCTTAGCTGTATATATATTTCTACCCTGTCTTTAGTGTTGCTATGTTTTCTTGACAATTGTTGTTTTCTCTTCTTTACTCACAAATGCATATTTGCACTTTATTTCATATCCATAATTTTTATTTTTAATATTTTGTGATATAAGAAATATTTGCCTTGTTGGTGATGAACTGAGCATAATATTTTTTTAAAGAATACTGGGAGACATTCGAGAAGACATTATGGGTCATATTTTCAAATTCTTCAGGTTTGCTAAAGATAGGTTGTCCATCAAGTAGTCATCCCCAACTTCTTCAGACTTGCTAAAGATAAGTATGATTTTTTGGGTTCTTTTGTCAAATTATTAGTCTCCCTCCTTTAATTAAATTTGATAGAGTAAATGGTCATTTTACCCCTCGTGGGTTGTGTTAAAAATTAGGTTTTGTCAATTGTTGAGTTTAATCAGTTAACTGTAGCAGCCTATTAAATTTGAGATGGGGTAAATAAAATATTGCTTGGTTTGATTTTTAAAATAAGAAATTGTTTCTAAGTATTACGATCTTTCATGTATATTTGAAATTCCTATTTAATAAACTTCCAATTCGCCTTGCAAATATGTTTGTTCACATCGAGGGACGCATCCCATGCACGAATGTCCCTTCGTCTCTTGCGTTTCTTGTTTCTTTTTATTCAATGTAGTGGCACAAAGATGGTTCAAATAAGGGTGATTTTGTTTATTTATGATTTCACAACTTTTTGCATTTCTGTTCTGAGAGAATAACTTTTGAAATAAATATGTTGAGGCTATAAATTCATGTAGAGCTGTCTTTAACAAAACGAAAACATAAAAGACTATAATCTTCAGCTTGAACAAGAAAATGAAATCTAATGGTCTTGTTGTTTTTGTCTTTAGTACTAGAAGCAATTGCCAACTGGGAAAGAGGCTTGTAAAAGCAGGGAATCAATATTCTTCTGGCGGGGAATTTTTCCTGATTGCCCATCACTGTATTTTAGTGCTATTAGATTTAAAAGATTCACGAAGTTCATATAGGTAATTCATCCTCAAATTAATGCATATGTTTTATATAATTAATAATGATAAGTGGTGGATTTTGAATTAACTATTCCTTCTGTCTACAGTTGGTTATTTATTTATTATTTAAATAAAATTATTCTTGAATATCTCCCTATCGAACTTGACTTCTGAGGCTTCCTTCTTGTTTGAGCTGTCATCATGGAGATAGATGTTTTTTTGTAGGGATTGAAAAAGTTAATTTCCTATTTGCAGAGTTTTTTTTTTTTTTTTAACCTTCTCTTTTGGTAGCCTAATTGTTTCCTTTACTCAATATTACATCTTTTGAGGTATGCGTTAAACTTCTTCCCCCCTTTTTGCCTTTACCAAACTTGTCTATAGATATGAAGCTTTGATTGTTTACTCCTTGCCAAGTCTACTGCTCATTTCATTTTTAGTTCTTTCATTTGCTTAAGATATGTCACTGAAATAGCCAAACTAACTGTTTTTCCAGCTTCGAAGTTATGATCATTCATTATATTAATATGCATTCATAAAATCTTTCATTATGCATTTGTTTCTTCCTCTTGTAATAATTACATATGAATATTCAGTTATATGGATTTTACTCTACTCCTATATGTTGCTCGTAGTTTAAGTTATTATTATCTTCTAAATACATGACGAGAGGTAGAATTCTTTCTAAATATAAGCTTTCGAGTATTTGAGTTGTCATCAAATCCAAGTAGTCTAAGTTTTTAACATAGTTTAACACTATTTTAACAGTTAAAAGGATTATAACGGATGCTTCAAAGTTACTCAATTTCCTATTCCAACACTGGTGGCTTTTCAATATTACAATCCATTATTAGATTCCTTTACTTTTCATCTCTAATTTGAGAATACTCGGAACAAAAGTAGTCTATAAGTCCCTAAAGAACAAAATATATTGCCACGAACAAGATATATCGCCACATACTGTTCACTGGCACCGCGTTTGCTTGCGTGGTACAACATAAACTAGTATACTATAAGGTATAAATTTTGCGACATTGAATGGTCAATAACTTATTTTTGTGTGCTTTAATGTGCTCTTTCTAAAATTTCCTATTGAATAATAAATAGTTTTAGTTTTCATTTTTTTTTCAATCTTCGACAACATATATATCATTTAATTAACCATATTTGTTTATAATATCTAAAATTAATATAATATGTAAAAACTATAAATATCCAGATTGAGAAAAAAATAAAATAAAAAATCCAACAAAAACTTAGATAGGAATAAATCATACCAATACACAAAAAAAATATTTTATATTACAATTTATTGCTTGGAAAATTGTGTGAAAACAGGGTATTCTATACGAATATGGAAAGGGACGTCCGCAGGATGCATGCAGCTTTTGGCAAGGCAATACACGTTTTAAATACTGTTGGCGCTGAAAGACCCAATGTTGATTGGTGTGAAACTCACAGGACTGAAACAATCCGTACTGATGTTATGACAATCTTGGATGAGCTTCTTCCGATTTCAATCGAAATGGCAAAACGAAATCTTAGAGGCATATGGAACTTCACAAACCCTGGCGTTGCTAGCCACAATAAAATTTTGGAGATGTACAAGAAATGCATTGATCCTGAATTGAAGTGTACCGACTTCGCTGTGGAAGAGCAAGCCAAGGTCATAGTTGCTCCTAGAAGTAACAACGACATGGATTCCTCCAAGTTGAAGAAGAGTTTCCAGGGATGGAGTCATGGTTCAAAAGCATATGGTGTAAGGAATCCAACATGCAAATACGCAGCGGAAATAAAATTGTGGATTCCAAACCGAGGACCTATACGGAGTTAATCATATCGGGGTGAAAAGAATCGTACCCTTGTAGCGTGTTTGAGCAGAATCCCACGAAGCAGCATGTCCAACACGTCCTTGAGTCAGTAGCAAAACTTTTCAAGTTTTGCCTCTACGGTATCCACGATCAAATCGAAAGGGGGATGTTGAAGAACAAGTTGCTAGACTTGTTATTCAACCAGAAGGGATGAGTAACGCCGAAACAAGAGGCGATCGTCGCTTGTGCTAGGTTTTCTTTTTCCTTTGAGTTAATCTGATTAACTTCAAAATCATTCAAAACTTTTAACCTAATACACATATATTTATACTGATAAGATTTAGGCGGCTTAAATAATCAAATTAAGGCCTTTCAGAACCCTAAGCCCATGCAAATCTTATATCAGTATATATATATCTATATATATACGAATTTATATATATATCCAATATATATATATATATATATATTATATATATATATATATATATATATATATATGTATTCGGCCCTTCCTATAATATCATATATTATTATTATATGATTTGGACTCTTCATAATCAACTTAATTTATCCAATGAATTATATCATCCTTTATTGATTTAATCTTTTGTGCGACCCGTTAGGATCTTGCAACGTTGGCAGTGATATAAAATCTCATTTTATGTCACAAGCAAAGAGCGGTATCTAACAACACATCAAGGCTACCCAAGTTACAAGAATGTCATTGACTCGACATAACCTATGGCCTGTGATAATATTAACCATGTAACTTAATCCCTTTGTCCTATGTGTTTAGATTAAACACGAGTCATGGAATAGTCATACTCGTATAGTTCAATCTTTTATTTCTTGATCCCCAAGTTGACTAGAATAAACGAATAAGCTCGATATCACATATCGACTCATTCTAGCATGACCATGCATTTTAATCTCACTTGATCAAAGGCCCAAACACTTCTCCTGTTATATAGGAGGGACAAATCCTATCTTGATCACTCAACATCCCTCTACATAATTCGTGGTGTATCCAATGATTGTCTTTTATAGTTTACTCTGTTACAGGTAACGTTTGACAACATCAAGATACACGACTCCTTATGTTGGGATCTCTGGTGATCTCAAGTCGTAAGGATTACATACATTATTATCACTATGAGAATTGCTTATGACGTTCATATAACTATCCATGTAGAATTCTCATGGTGGGTCTGTCCAGTACATCGTTCTCTAACATGCACCCATGTGTTGATTTGATATCTCATATCCATGAACAATTCAATCAATACATACTAGTCTCAATGCATTATCATTATCCTTATTCATGATAATACTTGACTAGGGACAATCTTTAAGAATAATACAATATTATTCTAAGGACATTAACATATATATATATATATATATATATATATATATATATATATATATATATATATATATATTCATATTACACAGATACTGGAATAATATATAATAATGAATTGCCTTTATTAAATTCATATTACATTGTATGCCAAAATCAATTATCTAATGAGTTGTCTTAGGGCATATCCCAACAAATCTCTCACTTGCACTAAGACCAATCAAACATGTACTTAATGCCTAAAGATCTAGTATGACGATCATGATTCTGCTGTGACAGAGGTTTCGTCAGTGGGTCAGATACATTATCATCAGTTGGTACTTTGCATATTTTCACATCTCTTCTTTCAACGATTTCTCGAATGAAATGAAAGCGCCGAAGCATGTGTTTGGATCGCTGGTGAGATCTGGGTTCCTTAGCCAATGCGATGGCTCCATTGTTGTCACAATAGAGTTCAATCGGATCTAGTATGCTAGGCATAACCCCAAGCTCAGAAATGAACTTCTTGATCCAAATATCTTCATTTGCTGCATCTGAGGCAGCAATATACTCAGCTTCAGTTGTAGAATCGGCTACTGTCTCTTGCTTTGAACTCTTCAAGCTCACAGCACCTCCATGTAGGCAAAACACATATCTTGATTGCGATCGGAAATCATCCTTGTCGGTTTGGAAGCTTGCATCAGTGTAACTTATTACATTGAGTTCTTCATCACCTCCATAAATCAAGAATGTATCCTTAGTTCTTCTCAAGTACTTCAGGATATTCTTGACAGCGATCCAGTGACATTCACCTGGATCAATTTGATATCTGCTCGTCATGCTCAAAGCATACGAGACATCGGGGCGAGTACATATCATGACATACATGATAGATCCAATAGCTGACGCATATGGAATCTTACTCATGCGTAGTCTCTCATCTTGTGTTGAAGGACACTGATCCTTCGAGAGATATATTCCATGTGCCATAGGCACGAATCCTTTCTTTGATTCTTGCATGCTAAACCGTTTTAGCACTTTATCTATGTATGTACTTTGACTTAGGCCAAGTAATCTTCTTGATCTATCTCTATAGATCTTGATACCTAACACGTAGGTGGCTTCACCCAAGTCTTTCATAGAAAAGCAATTCCCTAGCCAAATCTTTACAGATTGCAAGGCAGGGATATCATTTCCAATGAGAAGTATGTCATCTACATACAACACTAGAAAGATAATTATGCTCCCACTGACCTTCTTGTAGACATAAGGTTTATCTACGTTATTGATGAAACCAAACTCTTTGATTGCATCATCAAAACGAAGATTCCAACTCCGAGAAGCTTGCTTTAATCCATAAATGGGTCGTTGCAGCTTGCATATCTTTCCAGCATCCTTTGGATCGACAAAACCTTCGGGTTGTGTCATGTACACATCCTCAAGTAATTTTTCATTAAGGAAGTTGTTTTGACATCCATCTGCCAGATTTCATAATCATGAAATGCAGCTATTGCAAGTAAGATCCTAATGATTTAACCATGGCAACTGGCGAAAAGGTGATACGACCCTCGAGATTCAATGACACACGAGGATAGTATTTCAAACTCTTGTTTTGCCAAGGACTTAAAAATCAAGCGAAAGACGCGGAATTGAAAAAATAAAAACTATTTATTGACCCAACACAAAGAACAAAACGACTCAACTAACAAAATGAACCCCTACCCGTTGCTTATCCAAGCAAGAACCTCGGTATATGTTTCGAACCTCGACCCGTTGTCTACAATTGAGACAAGAACCTTGGTATGTAAAATCGCACCTCGACCCATCGCTTAACACGAAGCAAGAAACAAAGGTTTCAACATGCACCTTGACCCACTACTTAGAAAGTAGGAACCTCGGTATCAACATGACGCACCTCGACCCACTACTTAGAAAAGTAGGAACCTCGGTATCACATGACGAACGCCACAAGGAATACTCCTTGATAAGTTCCAAGAATGGGATCACTTGGATCCATGAGAGAAAACTCTCCACAAGGCAAAGAGCCACGTTTTTTTTGGATGAATGTTGTTGTATATCTCATTAAAATGATTGAATACAAATATTTATAGGACTCATTGACTTTCCATGACCTAATGGGCTCATAACAAGCTCAATACAACATTTTCTTAGCCCATCTAGCAATAAATCGAAAATAACATGATAATAACATAAATAAAAGCCTACTAATATCTAATTCAATCCAAACTAGCACAATCGCTAAATATGAATACAATGATGATGCAAAACATTATGTAGAATCCATGCTCTTGATTTTTGACTTGTATTTCTATTTGAAGCTCTTCATGATTTTCACATCATTCTCCCTTTCTTTGAAAAAGATTTGTCCTCAAATCTTGTTTATGCTTCAATGTTCACATCTTATCCTCCCAACATAAAGAATGAGATTGTAATAACTTGGAAGTTTTGGAACCAAATTGTAGAATAAAATTTGAGGGATCTAATTGCAACTTTATGACCTAGTTGGATAGCAATTGAAAAGATCAAAGCTATTGGTCTCTAATTGAAATTTTGGACGAAAATGACACAAAAAAAGGAAGGAATGGTAAAAAATAGACATGGGATTATAATATGTGATAAGATTGAAAAGATATATAATTTAGGAAATTTAGAGCCCAAAATAAGAAAAAAATCAATCAAGAATCCTATTTGAAGTTAATAAAATTTATGATAGAGATTTTCTTACTAAAAACTCTTCAAAAACCCATTTCCATACATTTTAAAAAATATCACATATTCTTGGACGAAAATTCACCTTTTTTTTTTTTTGAAGGAGTTTTGACACTCTTTTTTTTTCCGACACGAAACATAAATAACAAACAAAACGAACTAAGGGATGAATCAAAGACTCGACGAAACAAAGATTGTGCGAAAAAAATGACGACAAGAAGACTCAAAGAAGGCGCTTGATTTTTAAAAACCAAGGCTGTGATACCAAATGATACGAACTAAGGAATGAATCAAAGACTCGACGAAACAAAATGAACCCCTACCCATTGCTTATCAAAGCACGAACCTCGGTATATGATTCGAACCTCGACCCGTTGTCTACAATTGAGACAAGAACCTTGGTATGTAAAATCGCACCTCGACCCATCGCTTAACACGAAGCAAGAAACAAAGGTTTCAACATGCACCTTGACCCACTACTTAGAAAAGTAGGAACCTCGGTATCAACATGACGCACCTCGACCCACTACTTAGAAAAGTAGGAACCTCGGTATCACATGACGAACGCCACAAGGAATACTCCTTGATAAGTTCCAAGAATGGGATCACTTGGATCCATGAGAGAAAACTCTCCACAAGGCAAAGAGCCACGTTTTTTTTGGATGAATGTTGTTGTATATCTCATTAAAATGATTGAATACAAATATTTATAGGACTCATTGACTTTCCATGACCTAATGGGCTCATAAATGGGTCGTTGCAGCTTGCATATCTTTCCAGCATCCTTTGGATCGACAAAACCTTCGGGTTGTGTCATGTACACATCCTCAAGTAATTTTTCATTAAGGAAAGTTGTTTTGACATCCATCTGCCAGATTTCATAATCATGAAATGCAGCTATTGCAAGTAAGATCCTAATGATTTAACCATGGCAACTGGCGAAAAGGTTTCATCATAGTCAATACCATGAATTTGTTTGAAGCCTTTAGCAACCAGTCGTCCTTTAAAGGTTTGTACATTACCATCCATGTCGGTCTTTTTCTTGAAAATCCATTTGCACCCTATGGGTCTTACCCCTTCAGGTGGGTCAACCAAAGTCCATACTTGGTTTGCATACATGGATTCCATCTCAGATTTCATGGCCTCTTGCCATTTCTCAGAATCAGGGCCCATTATAGCTTCTTGATAGGATGACGGCTCATCCTCATCCATGAGTAGTAAGTCACCTTGTTGAGTCACAAGAAATCCATATCTCTGTGGCTCCCGGTGTACTCTTACAGACTTACGATGGGCTTGTGTCTCTTGAGCAGGTATTTCATCCACAACAACTTGTGGTGACTGCTATGTTTCCATCTCAATACCATGTTCAGTGTTTTCTTGTGGTTGTACTTCACTAAGTTCTATTTGTCTCCCCCTGGTTCTTCTAGAAATAAATTCTCTTTCAAGAAAGACACCTGTCCGAGCAACAACTACTTTGTTCTCGGTGGGATAATAGAAATAGTATCCTTTCGTTTCCTTAGGATACCCCACAAATAAACACTTATCAGATTTGGGTCCAAGTTTATTGGAGGCGTGACGTCTCACGTAAGCCTCACAACCCCAAATCTTCATAAAAGACATACTAGGATGCTTCTTAGTCCATATCTCATATGGTATCTTTTCAACTGATTTAGTTGGAACATGGTTCAGTATAAATATTGTTGTTTCTAAAGCATGTCCCCAAAAGGAAATCGGAAGATCTGCATGACTCATCATAGATCGAACCATGTCCAACAAAGTTCGATTCCTCCTTTCAGATACGCCATTCCATTGTGGAGTATATGGAGGTGTGAGTTGTGGGACTATCCCACACTCCTTTAGATAGTCATGAAACTCTTGGTTTAAGTATTCACCTCCTCGATCTGATCGAAGGATTTTGATACTTTTGCCAAGCTGGTTTTGTACTTCATTCTTGAAATCCTTGAACTTTTCAAAGGTTTCATGTTTGTGTTTCATTAGGTACACATACCCATATCTACTGAAGTCATCAGTAAATGTAACGAAGTATTGAAAACCACCTCTAGCTTGTGTGCTTATTGGGCCACATACATCACTATGTATGGGACTCAATAAATCACTTGCCCTTTCAACATGTCCCTTGAAAGGGGCTTTAGTCATCTTGCCCATTAAACAAGATTCACATGTTTCATATGATACAAAATCAAATGAATCTAAAGCTCCATCCTTATGAAGTTTTGATATGCGATTCTCGTTTATATGGCCCAAGCGACAATGCCAGAGATAAGTTGGATTAGAATCATTATTCTTAATCCTTTTAGTATTTATGTTATAGACATGCATATCTAGATTTAAAACATAAAGACCATTAATCAATTGTGCACTGGCATAAAACATCTCGTTCAAATAAATGGAGCGACATTTGTCCTTATAATAAATGAAAAACCAATCTTGTCCAAACAAGAAATTGAAATAATGCTTCTAGTAATAGATGACACAAAATAACAGTCTTTTAAATCTATTATTAAACCAGAAGGCAAAGTTAATGAATAATCTCCAATAGCTAATGCAGCAACTCTTGCTCCATTTCCCACTCGGAGGTCAACTTCGCCTTTAGCCAAAACTCTACTCCTTTTGAGATCCTGCACATTAACACAAATGTGAGAACCACATCCAGTATCTAATACCCATGATGAAGTAGATAAATTGACTTCTATAACAAAAATACCTGAAGTAGAAGTCACACTTCCCTTCGTCTTCTTAAGATCTTCCAGGTATAACTTGCAGTTTCTCTTCCAATGACCGGTCTCACCGCAATGGAAGCAGTTTCCTTCCTTAGCCACTCCTCCCTTTGGCTTAAGTGCAGTAGCATGAGGCTTAGGTTTGACAAAGACTTTCTTGTTCCTTTTAATGCCTTTTGCTTTAGCCTTTCCCTTGCCCTTATTCACAATAAGTACATTTGTGGGCTTAGACTTCTTGAGTTTGCTTCGTAAGTTCTCAACATACCAAGCAACTGTGGTAGAGTCTTCTCAATTTCAATCATATTGTAATTCAGAACAAATTGACTGTAGCTATCAGGCAACGATTGCAAGATCACGTCTGTGTCCAACTCTTGGTCCAACGGAAAACCTAGTTTCTCAAGATTCTCAATGTATCCAATCATCTTGAGTACATGAGATCCAACAAGGGTTCCTTCTACCATTCTGCACTGAAATAACGTTTAGAGACGTCATACCTCTCTTGTCTAGCTTATTGTTGGTAAAGTTGCTTCAGATGTTCAATCATATTGAACGCATCCATTTCCTCATGCTGCTTCTGAAGCTCAGAGTTCATGGTTGCTAGCATTAAACAACCAACATCAAGTGCGTCATTTTGATGCTTCTTGCAAGCATCCTTGTCGGCCCTCGCGGCCGTAACGGGAGGTTCCTCAGCAGGTAAGGGTTCCTCAAGGACATATTGTTTTTTCTCTTGTTTGAGGACAATCCTCAGATTCCTATACCAGTCTAGGATATTTGTCCCATTTAATTTGTCCTTCTCAAGGATCGATCGCAATGAAAGTGTACTTGTAACGTTGTTAGATGCCATGGATATCTACAATATAAATATGCAAAATAAGTTTATGATTTTAATCATTTAATAAGGTCTTATATTAAATGATACTCCCACTATTTAGTTAAAAACATCAACCCTCAAAACCATTAGTGGGCCAAGATCCATATCACCTAACCTTGAGTTAACTTTGGCTAATCACCCAAGACTCGGTTATTTAGGTAAACAACGCTTTGTCAATTACATCACATGTAACACTTGGATGGTTGGCGGACAACACTTTGTTCTTATTCATCTAATGAATTATTTCCCAACCCCATGCCTCTAGGTTCTCAATCCTATTGAGATAACGCTAGTTAAGTCGAACCCAATTTAAAATAATATGGATATCACTTTTATCCTATCGCGCCTTACTAAGATTGTCACGGTGTTTTGCTTTGGCAAACCCACACATGTTCAATAGAAGTCTTGACAAGTATTTTTAATTGGAAGGCATCTTGATTGACTCAATATTATTAGAGGGATTTAAAGATCTCATGATTTTATTAATATTGAAAATATGTCTGGTACATATCATATATACATATCTACATATATGTATATCAAGCATCAATATTAAATAAAACGATAAACATGCATCACATACATCAACATAAAATAAACGTGACATGGTTATAGCCCCAACTAATGATTTTCTCAAGCCAATGAGAAAATCTAAAAGGTCAACCTAAGGGTAACTTCTTCAAGCACCTCTTTGGTCCTTTTGTGAATGGCCTCCTCGTCCCAGCACCATGGTCCATCTTCATTGATCTCCATCAATAAAATTCTAACTAAACTATATAACAATTACATGATTTAGAGAATTCCTCGAGTTACATTCGAGGGGGGCCATAGGGAGGGAATACATTCAGAAAAATAGAGAAGGCACGGCACGCAGGCCGTATTTAAAATTACAATCATTCACAAAATTCCTATCTAATAGGTTATAGGGCTATAACCATGCATCATGCTCAAACAACACATAAAACATGCTTGCACATAAATGAATTAAATTCTAAACAATTTAAAATTTAATTCTAAGATTATAAAATTGTAAAATAAAATTTTGGAAATTATCGCATGGACATCAAATGTCTCGGACCCCGCAGACATCGAATATCTCGGAGCCCGCGCACGAGAGCGGCGCGCCCGCCCCTCCATGTGGGCGGTCGCCCGCCCCCTTTTGGGCGGTCGCCCGCCCCCTTTTGGGCGGTCGCCCGCCTTGCGAACCTGTTCACTCGACTTTCGAGATACTGTCGCATGCCTCGCGTGCTACGTTCGCCCGACTATCGAGCTACGTTCGGCCGCCTTGCTAACCCAGTCGCGCGCATACATGTATCCAATACATAAAATTTATCAATATATCATATATATATATTTTGTACGTTGATTTCCATAAATTTATTATAACATATCATATATGTTCCTACAGTTTATTATAAGCATGAAAG
The DNA here is from genome assembly GCA_907163345.1 of Haberlea rhodopensis. Classification (NCBI taxonomy): domain Eukaryota; kingdom Viridiplantae; phylum Streptophyta; class Magnoliopsida; order Lamiales; family Gesneriaceae; genus Haberlea; species Haberlea rhodopensis. The sequence continues at coordinate 25,655 of CAJQUN010001007.1, forward strand.
CAATAATTCAAAACATGATAAAACAATTTATCACATAGCCCCGATATGAGCTTCGAACCTGGCTCTGATGCCACTGTAAGGAATCCAACATGCAAATACGCAGCGGAAATAAAATTTTGGATTCCAAACCGAGGACCTATACGGAGTTAATCATATCGGGGTGAAAAAAATCGTACCCTTGTAGCGTGTTTGAGCAGAATCCCACGAAGCAGCACGTCCAACACGTCCTTGAGTCAGTAGCAAAACTTTTCAAGTTTTGCCTCTACGGTATCAACGATCAAATCGAAAGGGGGATGTTGAAGAACAAGTTGCTAGACTTGTTATTCAACCAGAAGGGATGAGTAACGCCGAAACAAGAGGCGGTCGTCGCTTGTGCTAGGTTTTCTCTTTCCTTTGAGTTAATCTGATTAACTTCAAAATCATTCAAACTTTTAACCTAATACACATATATTTATACTGATAAGATTTAGGCGGCTTAAATAATCAAATTAAGGCCTTTCAGAACCCTAAGCCCATGCAAATCTTATATCAGTATATATATCTATATATATACGAATTTATATATATATCCAATATATATATATATATATATATATATATATATATATATATATATATATATATATATATATATATTCGGCCCTTCCTATAATATCATATATTATTATTATATGATTTGGACTGTTCCTAATCAACTTAATTCATCCAATGAATTATATCACCCTTTATTGATTTAATCTTTTGTGCGACTCGTTAGGATCTTGCAACGTTGGCAGTGATATAAAATCTCATTTTATGTCATAAGCAAAGAGCGGTATCTAGCAACACATCAAGGCTACCCAAGTTACAAGAATGTCATTGACTCGACATAACCTATGGCCTGTGATAATATTAACCATGTAACTTAATCCCTTTGTCCTATGTGTTTAGATTAAACACGAGTCATGGAATAGTCATACTCGTATAGTTCAATCTTTTATTTCTTGATCCCCAAGTTGACTAGAATAAACGAATAAGCTCGATATCACATATCGACTCATTCGAGCATGGCCATGCATTTTAGTCTCACTTGATCAAGGGCCCAAACACTTCTCCTGTTATATAGGAGGGACAATTCCTATCTTGATCACTCAACATCCCTCAACATAATTCGTGGTGTATCCAATGATTGTCTTTATAGTTTACCCTGTTACAGGTAACGTTTGACAACATCAAGATACACGACTCCTTATGTTGGGATCTCTGGTGATCTCAAGTCGTAAGGATTACATACATTATTATCACTATGAGAATTGCTTATGACGTTCATATAACTATCCATGTAGCATTCTCATGGTGGGTCTGTCCAGTACATCGTTCTCTAACATGCACCCATTTGTTGATTTGATATCTCATATCCATGAACAATTCATCAATCAATACATACTAGTCTCAATGCATTATCATTATCCTTATTCATGATAATACTTGACTAGGGACAATCTTTAAGAATAATACAATATTATTCTAAGGACATTAACATATATATATATATATTCATATTACATAGATACTGGAACAATATATAATAATGAATTGCCTTTATTAAAATCATATTACATTGTATGCCAAAATCAATCATCTAATGAGTTGTCTTAGGGCATATCCCAACACATGGTTGGGTCTTTAAGACTAAAATGCTATCACGGTTTAGAGTGTTTGGCTAAAAAACAAATTTTCGAATATTGATACTAAATTTTTTTAATTTTTTTTTTTTTGCAGTGGACTGGAATCCACCATAGCCCATAGTGTTGCTAAGAAGTGTTGGATATTTATGCTTAATGAGTTGAAATTAAGCATGGAAGAAGAAGGAAAAACATATATATATATATATATATATATACACACACACACACACTGGACGTCGCGATCGATAGTGCATGAGGCCGCGAACAATCGCAACATCCAGTAAGTTGAAAAGGGGGGAGGGGGGATACGGTCAATCGCGCCCATGGTCCGCTTGATCGCGCTGTGCAGGTTTCTTGGAAAAGCTGCGTGTTTCATGTGGAGTTGCGGTTCTTCATGAATGATTGCCTCGCAAATGGTGTTCCTTTGTTGGAAATGGATGATAAACTCTATATACAACATCTCATATAAAGCAATCAGATCATTTTTCGAAAATTCAACACATCGTATTGAGAATCAAAGCAAGATCAAAGTATCCTTGCAACTTTTCTGCATCTTGTTCATTATTTCTTTGTGTAAGAGAGTTTGCAACTTTTATGGTTGTGGGGCTTGTGATTTGGAGTGCTACTATCACAAGCAAAGCATTTGTATCTTGGGAGAAGATTGACACATTACGTAAGCACCAAGTGCGGGGCAAGTTCTTAAGGACAGAGTATCTACACTTGGCTAGACTAAAATTTGTTCATTGTTCTTGCCATCTATCACTACCCGTAAAAGTAACGACATTTTCTGCGGATTTTGAAGCATCCACACAAAACTCGAGCCGAGTGAGTTCATCTGTCAACACGTGGTCAGTTCCATAATTTTGTTTCGTTGATGGGCCGATGTATTAGTCAAGTTTTCAGCTTCAGCTTATCTTGGGTGTTGGATAATTGTATCAACTTATTCAATCAAAATTAAATTACATGGTTGGAGGAGTTACTCACTGAAGTTGGTTCAGTGCATCATCAGCTCCAGAAGCTTCCACGGCAGTTGGAGGTGGTTATTTGATGACTGGTTGATGGGCAAGGATGTTACCTGCTGAATTGGTGGCCAACTTATGCATCTATATAATGGGCATGATGGACTCGGCAGCAGATGAGGAGTGAAGAGGAAAAAGAAAAAAGAGAAGAAAATATGTGAGGCACACAAGTGAGAGGAGAGGCAGTGAGAGAGATTTTCTGAGAGTTTTTTGAGAGGCAAAATGTATGAGTGAATTCCATAGAGTGCAATTCATTGTAAACCATAGGAGTGGATTGTGGGGAGTGTGAATTCATGTATGATTATGCCTTGTATACTCAGAAGAAAGAAATGAAAACTCCTCCCGTAGAAATAGGCGTTCTTGGCCGAACCACGTAAATTTGGTGTCGGTTTTTCTTGTGTTTTCTTTATGCATATCATTGATGTCCTTGTTGTGATTATTCTTGTGTTTGCTTGATCATTTTTATCTCTTAATCTGTTTGTCCAATGATTATTGATCACATGACGTGCTCTCAAGATTGGTTTGAAATCGAGTTCTGCATGTACGTGGAAGTTCTGTAGTTTACATGCTTTCGAGGATCTTCTTGGTTAATTGGTTGTCACATTTGTAATCTTGATCGGGAATTGAAGGAGATAAATGTTAGGATTATTGGGTTTTAATCATTAAAAGTCCAATATTATTATTAATTTTGTTAATGAGAACAAAATTATGGTAAGTTAATTATGAAAGGCAATTAGGCTAAAGAAATCCCACATTGAGTAATTGAGGCACTTATGGTTTGTTTATATTGAGATACAAATCATTAGAGTGTAGTTAACTAGAAAAGATGGGTGCCCCTCGCGCGTCGTCCCTCCGTCCGCTCGGCTCGGCTCGTCTCGCCTCGCCTCGACTCGCCACGCCACGTCTCGCCACGCCTCGCCGCGTCGCGTCGCGTCGTGCGTGTCGCTGCCGCGAAGGCAGTCCTATCTTTTTACTACTCGGATTTCTGAAATGACTTTTCATATGCCTGACTTTTCATATTCTGCTGAGTATTAAGTTTGAGACTTTTTACCTACCTGCAGAATTGATGTCAGATTTAAGTGTGAGACTTAAATCCGAAATGAATATGATGTTAAGTGTTGAGACTTTTCATCTAACCCACTATGCATTGTCATTTAAGTTGTGGCCTTTGGTAGGCCTGCTGTTGCAGCTATATAAGCTGCTCCAGCCTCATTCTTTATCTCATCCCGAATTTGCATTTGCATATCATATCATCTATTTGAGAGTACTACACACTTCTTAGTGTTCGAGTGAGTCTGTCTGGGTTTCTGCTTCAACCCATACAGAGGTGTTTGGGACGTTGTACCTTGGAACTCTCTTGTCCAGGAGGCCAGAAGTTGTAGGCGGGCAATTTAGAGTTTACGGGCACACGGTTTACTGTGGCCTCATCCAACAACAAAGTTTCTGCCCAGTTTATTTAAACTGTTTGTTGTAAGTTTTTACTGTTTCGAGCATTTTATTATAACAGAGTATTTGTGATCTTCTTATGCTTTGTCTATTTGTTTTTAAGAAAACAGAACCAACAATCGTAAACTCTAAATTTTTTTTTTGTTTTGTTCTGTTTTATCAAAACTAAGCTTTCATATTTACTTAAGATATTGTTCATGAATTTTTCAAAGGTTTAAACCTACTGTTTCAAAACTGCTTTGATATTATTTGTGCTCTCCTATTTGTGTTCTGTTTTAGCTAATGACTGACTAGTTTACCCAACCACCTGCTGTGAATAATGAGATTCCGGTGATCAAAGCTAGCGGTACTGAGGCCGCAATGCCAATTCTGAGAAGTCCAATGCCGTTTTCTCAATTTGAGAAACCGGAAAAGTTCAAGGGTTCCAACTTTAAACGTTGGCAACAGAAGATGATGTTCTTCCTTACCACCTTGAACTTGACCAGGTTTCTGAAGGAGAAGAAACCGGTGGAGGACAAAGAGGATCCTCAATCTGCTGTGATAGTTGAGTTCTGGATGAGTGCCGACTACCTTTGTCGTAACTACATACTGAATTCTCTTGACGATGCACTTTTTAATGTGTATTCCCCCAAGGAGACTGCTAAGAATCTTTGGGAATCGTTAGAGATAAAGTACAAAGTTGACGACGCAGGCGCAAAGAAATTTGTAGCCGGGCGATTCCATGACTATCGAATGGTAGATGGCAAGAGCGTTGTTGAGCAATGCGAAGAGCTGCAGCTGATATATCATGAACTTGTTGCCGAAGGTATGGGGCTAAATGATGCTCTCCAAGTGGCGATGATGATTGAAAAATTACCGCCATCTTGGAAGGACTTCAAGAGCTACCTAAAGCACAAGCGAAAAATGATGAGTCTAGAGGATCTTATCAGGAGGCTGCGCATCGAGCAAGACAACCGAAAAGTTGACAAGAAATCATTTGGAATGATTTCCAAGGCCAACGTGGTTGAAGTTGGGGACAACTCCCATGGGAATAAGCGCAAACGTACTTTTGAACCCAAGGGAGATACTCAGACAAGGAGGTTCACCGGTGACTGTTATGTGTGTGGTAAGCCTAACCATAAGGCCAAGGACTGCACTCAACGTCAAAACAACTGCACTCAACGTCAAAACAATGACGGTAAGAGGAAGATAGTCCCTTACAAAGGCAAAGGCAAGAGGCCTGCACATGCCCACATTGCTGAGGACAATCTGAGCTCTGACATGGATGACATGCATATGAGTGATGTGGTATCGGAGGTGAATCTTGTTGGAGGGAACTCCAAGGAATGGTGGGTGGACACTGGGGCTACTCGCCACATTTGCGCCAACAAATGGATGTTTAAGACCTATCAACCGGTGAATGATGAGCACTGCTACATGGGAAATTCAGCAGTCTCAAAAGTTGAAGGCAAAGGGACGATTGTGCTAAAAATGACTTCCGGAAAAGAGTTGACTCTTACCGAGGTGCTCCACGTGCCAGAGATCCGAAAGAATCTCATCTCCGGAGCAGTGCTGAACGAGAAAGGCTTCCGGCTTGTGTTTGAGTCCGACAAAGTCATTCTGTCCAAGGGTGGTATGTTTGTGGGCAAAGGCTACTTGGCCAATAACCTCTTCAAGATGAGTGTAATGACTTTAGCTCCTAAGGCTAAGTCTAGTGTAGATGTTGAGGTTGATGTTAATGCAGCAAATGAGGCTAGCACAAGCAAAAATAATGTAATGACTGTTGCCAATGTGGCTAATAAAACTTTAAAGTTTGATTATTCTTGCGAGTCTTTACATTTGTGGCATGGTAGATTAGGACATGTGAATTATAAGTCCTTACAAAGGCTAATGTCTCTTAATCTATTGCCTAAATTTAACATCAATCATAAACACAAGTCTCAGTGAGACTTGTGTAGAGGCCAAATTAACCAAGTCATCATTCCACTCAATTGAGAGAAGCACCGAACCGTTAAACTTGATTCATACGGATGTATGTGATCTAAAGTATGTACAATCTAGAGGCGGTAAAAATTATTTCATAACATTTATCGATGATTGTACAAGATATTGTTATGTCTACTTAATGAGAAGTAAAGACGAAGCAATTGATATGTTCATTCACTATAAGAATGAAGTTGAGAATCAACTTGATAAAAAGATTAAAATTCTTCGAAGTGATCGAGGCGGTGAATATGAGTCACCATTTGCACAAATATGTGGTACTCTGTTTAGCACATAGTTGGCGGAAAGCAGAGCTTCTCCCCACAAATTCCTAGGTAAGTCGGAACTTATAAGCATTGCATTCATCAAACCACTGCGCCTTATTCTCCCGAGCAAAATGGTATTGCTGAAAGGAAGAATAGAACGCTTAAGGAAATGATGAATGCAATGCTTATAAGTTCCGACTTACCTAGGAATTTGTGGGGAGAAGCTCTGCTTTCCGCCAACTATGTGCTAAACAGAGTACCACATAAAAAGTTGGATAAAACGCCTTATGAATTGTGGAAAGGTCGTGCACCTAGTTACAAGTTTTTAAGGGTTTGGGGCTGTCTAGCAAAGGTACCAATTCCTCCTCCTAAACGGACTAGGATAGGACCTAAGACAGTAGATTGTGTATTTATCGGATATGCGCAAGATAGTAGTGCCTATCGTTTTCTAGTGCATAAATCAGATAATGCAGAAATGCATGTAAATACTATCATTGAGGCTAGGGATGCTTCGTTCTTTGAGGAAATCTTTCCCCACAAAACTCCGACAATGCCTGAAACCAATGTTGAGAGAAATGTGGGGGGATAGAGAATCTCAAGAGAATGTAGAATCGCCTAGACGAAGCAAAAGAGCGAGAAAAGAGAAATCTTTTGGCTCGGTTTTCTAACATATCTGTTGGAAAAAGATCCGACTACTTTCAAAGAAGCAATGTCTTCACAAGACTCTGATCTTTGGAAAGAAGCGGTGAACAGTGAGATAGAATCTATCTTACATAATCATACTTGGGAACTAGTGGATCTTCCTGCAAGTTGTAAACCACTAGGCCAAAAGTGGATCTTCAAGAGGAAGATGAAAGCTGATGGTACTGTAGATAAGTACAAGGCTAGACTTGTAGTAAAAGGCTACAGACAAACTGAAGGTGTTGATTATTTCGACACATACGCTCCTGTATCCCGGAAAACGTCTATAAGGTTAATAATTGCATTTGCTGCATTATATAACTTAGAGATCCATCAAATGGATGTTAAAACGGCTTTTCTAAATGGAGAGTTAGAAGAGGAGGTTTACATGGAACAACCTGAAGGGTTTGTAGTTCCAGGTAAAGAAACGAAGGTGTGTAAACTTGTGAAATCCTTGTATGGATTAAAACAAGCACCTAAACAATGGCACGAAAAATTTGATAGTGTCATGCTTTCAAATGGGTTTAAAACAAACCAATGCGATAAGTTTGTCTACGTGAAAGGAGACAATACAAACTATGTGATAGTATGTCTATACGTAGATGACATGATAATTGTTGGTAATAACGATAACATCAAAATTACCAAGAAAATGTTGTCACGAAATTTTGAGATGAAAGACCTAGGTCTTGCAGATGTGATTCTTGGAATGAAGATCACCAAACATGCAGATGGATATTTTCTCTCCCAGGGTCATTATGTCGAGAAGATACTTGACAAGTTTGACAAGGGAAATAATACCATCGCTAGAACACCTATGGAAGTGGTGTCAAATCTTTGCAAGAATCGCGGAGAAGGTGTGCAACAACTTGAGTACTCTAGAGTCATAGGCAGTCTAATGTACCTCATGGATTGCACTAGACCTGATATAGCTAATTCTGTCAATACATTGAGCAGATATACGAGTAATCCCAGTTATGAGCACTGGAAGGCAGTAGTTCGAGTTCTTAGATATCTAAGATATACTTCTAACTACGGACTACATTATACGAGATACCCAGCAGTAATTGAAGGGTATTCAGATGCGAATTGGATATCGGACTCCAAAAGTATATAATCTACGAGTGGATATATATTTATAATTGACGGTGCTGCTATTTCATGGAAATCATGCAAACAGACATGCATTGCTAGATCAACTATGTAATCTGAGTTCATAGCTTTAGATCTTGCGGCAGAAGAAGTTGATTGGCTTCGGAGTTTCTTGGAGGATATTCCAATGTGGTCAAAACCAATGCCACCCATTAGTTTGCACTGTGATAGTCAGTCAGCTATGGGAAGAGCACATAACAATGTGTATAATGGGAAATCACGACACATTCGTCGGAGACATAAATCTGTGAGAAATTTACTAAAAATCGGTGTCATTTCTTTAGATTATGTGAAGTCTAAAGAAAACATTGCTGACCCATTTACGAAAGGTCTGACAAGAGACCGAGTAGAGATTTCATCGAGTGGAATGGGGTTGAAGCCCATGAAATTGATTTCCAACCATGATGGCAACCCAACCTGAATTGTAAAATCCAATTTGCAGGTTCAATGGGAAAACCGAATTGTGGGGGGGATCGAACAAAGCACTCGGGAAATTGAGTTCCTTACCTATTCCTGTGATGAAAGAGTGATAGACCTGTACTTTGGGAAGGCTGAGCTCATGCTCTTAATGATTCTTCTGTCTCGAGATGATAAAGTGGGGTATTACAGGATACTCTTTAGGAGAAATCACCTATGTCGAATGTGAAGGGGCCGCTTCTATGAGATGACCTGAGGGCTAAATCTCTAGAGCATTCGATGAAACATCCAAGGCAGTCCAGGGCCAAAATGGACAACAACGAAAGAACCAATAATAGTGTGGAGATGAAGCTGTGTGAGTATTGTTGTCTTGTTATACATAAAACGTCGAACAGTTCAAGGCATCGCGTCCACTGGTTGACAAGTATATCCGATGATACTTTACTAAGGAAGGTTCAAGGTTAATCACCACCTATCCTGATGCAGTGGATTCTCAAAGTACTCTCAAATCTTCATCTATGTGCATTGTGTAATTTTTTCGCCATTTTGCATTAATGTGGGGGATTGTTAGGATTATTGGGTTTTAATCATTAAAGCCCAATATTATTATTAATTTTGTTAATGAGAACAAAATTATGGTAAGTTAATTATGAAAGGCAATTAGGCTAAAGAAATCCCACATTGAGTAATTGAGGCACTTATGGTTTGTTTATATTGAGATACAAATCATTAGAGTGTAGTTAACTAGAAAAGATGGGTGCTCCTCGCACGCCGTCCGTCCGTCCGTCCGTCCGCTCGGCTCGTCTCGACTCGCCTCGCCACGCCTCGTCGCGTCGCGTCGCGCGTGTCGCTGCCGCGAAGACAGTCCTATATTTTTACTACTCGGATTTCTGAAATGACTTTTCATATGCCTGACTTTTCATATTCTGCTGAGTATTAAGTTTGAGACTTTTTACCTACCTGCAGAATTGATGTCAGATTTAAGTGTGAGACTTAAATCCGAAATGAATATGATGTTAAGTGTTGAGACTTTTCATCTAACCCACTATGCATTGTCATTTAAGTTGTGGCCTTTGGTAGGCCTGCTGTTGCAGCTATATAAGCTGCTCCAGCCTCATTCTTTATCTCATCCCGAATTTGCATTTGCATATCATATCATCTATTTGAGAGTACTACACACTTCTTAGTGTTCGAGTGAGTCTGTCTGGGTTTCTGCTTCAACCCATACAGAGGTGTTTGGGACGTTGTACCTTGGAACTCTCTTGTCAAGGAGGCCAGAAGTTGTAGGCGGGCAATTTAGAGTTTACGGGCACACGGTTTACTGTGGCCTCATCCAACAACAAAGTTTCTGCCCAGTTTATTTAAACTGTTTGTTGTAAGTTTTTACTGTTTCGAGCATTTTATTATAACAGAGTATTTGTGATCTTCTTATGCTTTGTCTATTTGTTTTTAAGAAAACAGAACCAACAATAAATTCACAACATTGGGCTCTTAGAATCTGTAATGGTGAGGGATCTGCTTCATGAGTTAAATTTACTTTCATCAGATGTTAGTTGATAAGGGAGTGTGCAGTTTTGTTACTTTCTATTTCAATAGTATATTGAATTATCTCAAATTTTGATTCAAGGATACGTATTATTCATCTACATGTAGAAATTGGAGATGAACACCAACAATAACTGAATATCTGAACTGAGCATCCACCCATATACGCTCATGCATGTCTTTTGGTTTGTAACTTTTGGATATTGTGAAATGAATATATTTGAATGTACTTCCATTTGTACATTCAATCTTGGTCAATTTCACAGATGCTTATTTAAGTATTTTGGATTGGGGTGAATTTTGCATTTTTCTAGGTGCAAATAAAAAAGATGTGCCTAATTCTCGAGGATACACCTTAACACGAGATATATTTTATACAAGGAACTGTAGAATGCAAGCCGCGAATAAAAGGTGTTCTCAACAAAATTTCAATGGTTAGCGCTTATGCTGTAGCTGCCCAATCAAGCATGAAGCAGGCAATCTAAGCACCAATAAACTTTGCTCAATGTTTAGTTTACATAGCCTTCATAAAATTATTAATTCATGCAGCAGAACAGTTTTGAAATGAAAATGAGTGTATACACGACAAATACAAGGTAAAGTAACAATAGCAGTAAAATCTAAAAAAGAAGAGAAAAAAGTCTACTCCACGACCCAAAAATTTTATGCGCATTTTTCTCTGACAAGTTAAAACATAGAAGAAAATACGGCGTGACCTTACCACTTGGGGGCAGGAACGGCAAAGCTCTCCAATCTACAGCCTGGAAAACAAGGAATTTTCTGATAGTCTAAGACATAGAGAAATGAGAATACGCAGCAAATTACTTTTTCTGTTATTTAGTAATTAGTGGTATGGAGTTCGGACATTTAGTACTTTCTTTATGCTATTTTCATTTTAGTTATTGAAAGTTTGTCTCTTCAATGCGTTAGATTGTTTTCATAAGAAAATTAAGTCTGAATCCAAGACTTGACACACATTCAAATAGATTAAAACAAATTAATCCGAATTAGACCATCATTTTACAAATTTAAACTTTAATTGTTAGCAAAATTTCACTGTTCTCCCAAGTGAAAGTAAAACATCTTTATGATGCTCTAATCTCAAAGTTATAAATTGATTTGAACAAAGCCAACAACAATCAGAGAAAGCATACTTGATTTAACGCTTAAAAAATCAGCAACCATGTACACATTTCTCATGTGAAGGATAAATCTAGAACTAAAAATAGCGCAAATAAAGAACCAAAGTTCTAGATTTCGAGAACAAAAAAGTGCAATTTTGCCTTTAAACAATGCAATGGATAGGGTCTTACGTGAATATTTGAGGTCGGATGCGAGAGAGCTGAGGTCGTTTTAGTGGTGAAAGTACAAGGTTTCTTAGAGTCATCGAGGGATTGCTGGCACCAGTTCCACTCCCAATGCCAAAAGAAGGGTGAGCACTTGACATTCTGTTTCCTGTATCGATTGGAAACCCCGTCTGTTTTGCAGGTGAGCCACCAGAGATGTCGAATGTAGAACTAGAACTGTTCTGTCGCCCTGCCCATATGTCCTCCCTTGGCCCTGGAGTGTCGGGAGTGAAAACCGACCAGTCTGAAATAGATAAGTCAACTTGTATATTTCGAAGAATATGACTTCATGCATGTAGCTGTCAAATCATCACGTACAAGAGCTACCATCATTGTAGTGAAGTTTCAAAATTATTAAAAAACCATACGTGATTCTATATTAACCTTTCGGGATGATAAGCAACACCGGTGTCGAGAGTGAAAGCCAATCGTCCAGGCAAATGGAAAAAAAATTTCAAATTTCTTGAACAGTTTCATGAAATGTTAATGGCATCAAATTCAACTTTTTTATTCAGTTTCGATAAAATGTACTTTGTCAAATACAGTAATTGGCAAGCCCAACTGACTTGCTTGTCAGCAATTAAATATGAGTTTAAGTTAATATATTACCTTTCATGATGGGATCTCTGTTATCCATCCTAGCAGCTGGGTTTGAGAATAAATCAGCCCCTGGTCTAGAGAAGTAATGGTTTGCAGGCTGAATTGCTGATCTCTTTATGGACTCTATTTCGCTTCTTGCTTGATCATACATTTCATCGAGTTTTCTCTTCTGCCTGGCAGTGTTCAGTCAGCACAACAGTGTACAGTATGAGAGAATATCAGAGAGAAATCAAGAAAGGATTCAACCTGCATTTCTCTGAAATTTTTTCTTGAAGCTCCTGTTTATCTTTGGACAAATTTTCCATCTCTTGCTCCATCATTTGGCACCTTTTGGTCATTTTTTGGTACGCATTGTGTATCTGTTCCAGTTTCTCTGTGAACTTTTCTTGCATTGTCTCACATTTCTGGCGGCATTGAGAAACTACTTTGTTCATCTTAAATTGCATCTCCAAGTCCCTTTGTCCGATATAAAACATTACACTTCTATATGCACTCTTCATTACTGGGAGAGTTTAGGAAAAATAATAGGCCAATCCGTAGCTTTGAGAAATTAAGCATAAAATTAAGGCTATTGCCTAATTTTCACATGGTAACAAACTAGCCAAGTAGTTATAAACTTTAAAGTTGTTTAAATCAATCACACAACTTTAAAGTTGTTTAAATCAATCACACTGTTTAGGATACATATTTGAGGGGATACTCCAGCCATGACCATCTGCAGGAGAGAGTAGAATGTTATTTAAAAGGAGAATGATGAAACTTTAGATGTTATAGAATCTGAAGATGAGAGATGAGGTGAGAGGAGTGAGAGTATGTTACGAAGAAGGATAATGAAGTTGTTTGAGAGCCATTTCTTACATTTACCCATTCATCATTAGGACTGATATCCACAGGCTTCATAAGACTGACAAGTAAAATGACATGTCAAAAGCATCTATCTCAGCAGTTCTTTGATAAGTTACGAGCAGGTGATAAACCATCTAAGAATTATCAACACACCTTTTAGAGAGCACTTGATCACAAATGGGGCAGGCACCATCAGTGCTAAGAATCTTATTGGCGTCTTCAGGGCCTTTTGAGGTTATTAAGGAAATCTTATAGATTCACCCGTCATCAAGATTTTCCAGGAATTATAGTAATTGATAATGTATATTTTTCAAGAATTTTGGATACATAAAAGGTGACCACAGGTGGTGGTGACTGCTCTTCCTTCCAATTCTCTCCAGCAAGAATTGCACCTCATTTCAGCCTTAAGTGACAATAATCACATTCACTTGGCAATGCATTGAAAATGTTTGTAGTTTGACCAAAAAACATGAAACTTTTTTATTAGTCCTTGATGTGATACCATATCACATGCATAACATTCTTCTGCAAAATAAGGTTCCTACCTTTAATTTCTGACCGAATCAGTGTTCACATCAAAAAGTATTGATTTGAACCCACAAAATCCATCCCACCGAGTCACTGACCAACTGCATTTTAGCGCTCCAAGTGGCACACATCATTACAAGATGACTAGAGAAAAATGGATAGTAAAAAAATGCTAAACATTGGATCCTCCATCACTACAAATGTTAAACTGATCCATTCGGAACTCCGGCACTCAGTCAACAGGATCATAAACTCTATTACGAAAACGAAGCATAGTCAAAGATAACAGTACATCAAATATAGGCCGAGGAACTCTCATAACAGTTATTCTAGACTGATTATCACTTTTGATTTGCATTCCATTCCACTAATCAATCTGAATGGTTTCCAAAGATAGTTGATTGTCTCAAACAGAACAAGGCTATCGTACTGTTCCTCTCAAAAACAGTTTTATATGTACAATTTTATGGTCATCTGGTGAACTGGTGATAAAGGATCAATTCTACAGTTAGATGAAGGGACACTATATCGTCAGTAGAACTACAATCAAATTACTTATACTGACGATGTTTACAACGAGTGGACAAATACTGAATTTTTCATTTCAAAAAAGTATTAAATTAAGCATCCAAACCGTATTTTTTCAGTTATAGAGATCCAATAACAGAATCAAAAATCAAAGGTTAAAAAGTACAAAATCAATAAAATTAAGTTGAGCTGAGCTGAGCAGGGCTAGGTAAAATTCAGACAGTCTAGGATACAAAGCGACAGATAATCTAGAAGCTGAATAATTCTTCTTATCTTAAATAATAATATTAAAAAAAAATTCACAAAAACTCCAATTTCAAAATTTGTCACGCACAGTGTTCAGCCAAAACTCCGATTTCCTTAAAAACAAAAGCCAACAATCAACTAATTCAATAATATCACAATATTCCAGAATACAAATAATTTTAAAAGTTAAAATAAGTGCTGTACCTGAAAATCTACTTCTCTATCCAGAAAACTTAACTTCAATCGCATCAATTGAATAAGTGGAAGAGGTAGATGGAGTTGAACTATAAATTTTCCAATAAATTCGGAAATTTATACTAAAAGTGGCATTGAATAGTGTTTGTTGGATTTGTTCTTCAAAAATTCGCATTTATTATTAGGATAAAAAGTACCTGGTTCTCAATCTCAGTGTTTAGCTTTCGGTTTTGGTAGTATATTGGCGGGAAAGTATGAGTTCGTTTTAATAGACCTAGGCAGTCAGAATCTCGGAGCACCGGCTGTCAATTGAACACTATGCAAAATAGCTGGCTAAATGCTTTTTTCAGAAGAAAAAAAAAAGAAAAAAAATGTTTTTTGGAATTATTTTTTGTTGATCCAAATAAAAAATATTACGTATTTATTAAAATAAATATATTAAAATTTCTCATCTTCTTACAATCCCTTTTAATTAAAGTTTCATCATTTGTAAAGAAATCTGAATATTATATTATGCTTTGATCCAAAATATATAGTTTTAAAGTAGTTTTATTGAAAATTCTAAACCTGATTTGATTCAAATAATCTTATATTTAAAATAAATCAAATATTTATTTATTTTTTGAAAATATTTTTTTTGGGAAACATATCTATCAAAAGTCAAAACTCAGGGAATAAAATCAATCGTTTTGTTAGTGTTGCAATAAACTAAAGAGTACATTTATATTTCTTAGTATCGTCGAAAATACTTGATCCTATAATTATTATCAGAGCTAATATTATATGTTTGATTTTTATGAGTTGTAAAATAGTACAATTATTATAAAAATATTGTTGAGCCATCGTTCGAAGAATGATAAAAATATGGCGATTGAGTTTTTGTACGATTTAGAAGATTAAATTGCACAATTATCACAAATTATAATTTTTGGTATAACATAATAGCGTGATCTTATAGATGAATTTATAATTTATCATTTAATCATAACATCACATGCACTCGTAATCAAGCAAAATAAGATTATTATTTATATATTATTATTTCAAATCTTATCAGTTATCATATTGTAATTTATTTATATATAATCAAATCACTTGAGGGAAGCATCTATTTATTTTTTGAACAACGCAAGTATGTATTACTTGAGCATGACGTAGTTAACTTGTATTTGAATTCGTTGAAAATTTGAACAATTATTTTATGATTTGGGTTCCTCTCAATTGTGCAGTTGGAATTAACGAGAGAATAGAGATAGTCAAAGTTATTTACGTTGTCCAAAATAACATTGCCCATTAATTTGATACACTCAAATATTGATTGTGTTAAATCAATGGTCAAACTGCCTTAAGCCAATATCGTCGTAGATAGCATCAAGGAAACCATCAAAATATTTAATTTTAGTAGTACAATCAAGGGTAGACCCATCCTTTGGCAAGTGCCCCTCGCAAAAAATTTTTTTGAAAAAAATATGTTTTATTTCTAAAAATTGTAATTTGTCAATATAAAATTACATTTTACCTCGTAAAATTATATTTTGACACTGTAAAATTTATTTTACCATCCATATTTCATTTTTATTATTTGTTCCCTCCAAAATTAATGCCTACGCCCCTAAGTCCAATGTAGAAAAACTTTTAGGTGCACTCGTGCACCAAAAAACCAACATACATATATGTTGATATTTGGTGCATCAAGGTATGTCTTGACAATGATGGGTTTTTTAACTTTTTATTCGAAAAAAAAAATTTATTTAACAAAATAATCGAAATTTTAAAAACCTTTTAAACTAACCCAAAACGCTATTTGATATGGCATCTTCAGCTGAAGACGACATCTCAAATGGCGTCTTCAGTCGTGGTTCAAAAAAATAATTGAGGCGCCATCCAAGATGGCACATTCAGATATTTTTTTAAAATATTATTGAAGAGATGGCGCCTTCAATAAATAAAAAAAAATTTCATGAAGGCGCCATTTGAGATGGCGCCTTCTTGACTATAAAATGCCCGGCCGAACCCTTCATTTTTTACACCAAAACGAAAATCACATAGTATTTATAGTTTGTCATCTTGTTTTATAGTTGAAATTGTTGAATCTCTAATCTTAATTAGCCACCCTTCAAATATTTTTCAGGTAAAAATCTTGTTATATTATTGATTTTATCATCCTGATTATAGAAATGTATTAATTACTTGTAATATTTAATAATTTTTTCAGATATGTTGATTCAAATATTATTGTATTGTGGAGGTAATATATTACAAGATTCAGATACCATTAGATATGATCGTGGTCCATTAAGAGGTACCACAATATCTCGCACAATTAATTTTATGCAGTTGTTGAACAATATATAATATCACTGGCATCGACCGTGTGATATCCCCGAAATGATTATGTGCATTTAAACATTTATTATGTTATATGAGGATTATGGTGTTAAATTGTGGAGTTGATTTATTTATATTGGGAAATGCTTAGTCATGTGGTGGTCATGGTCTATTAAAGCATTTTAGGGTGCATGTGATATATGTTGGGAATTTGGGTTATGGCATGATTATTTGGGGTGAGTGTTTTGAGGAATGTATTAATTAAGTAAAGATATAAAATATCATGTGAGGATATTTTAATACATCATGCTAAATACCGGGACCCAAAATATAACACATCACATAACCCACCACCCAACCCCCCCCCCCCCCCCCCCCCCCAACCCATGATGCTACAACTGCTCACCCATACCTCTTTTTCACTCTCCCACTCCACCTTCTCATCTCAGAAACTCTCCCCAATTTTCACCCAAAAATCGTCCAGCATCTGCTAAGCAAGAAGGAGGAGGAGATCTGCCATTTTATTGCTTGGAACCTTGCCAAAAATCGGAGCAAAAGAGGGCGAGGAACCATATCTTGCTTTGGGTAAATTTTGGTTAAGTTTGGGTTTGGTTATGATGATATGATGCATGCTAGCTTAGGTTTTGTTGAACCTTCAATTTAAGTACTTACATGGTGTTGTTATGAAGCCCCAAGCATGTTTGTTTGAGCATGATTTATGTTTATGGGGGTATAATTGTTGGCTTGAAAATAGGTGCTCGAAAATGTCTTCTGTTCGCGATTTGCAGGTATTGGCGATCGATCGTCGCGTTTTCCCGATCTATCGCGAGCACTAGGTGCGAGGCAGAACACTTCAGCGATCGATCACGAGTTTGGCGCGATCGATCGGCACAATATCAGCGATCGATCGCGGAAGGCAGAATTTTGAATATTGAGGCAGTAGCATCGCGCGATCGATCGGGGCATATTGGCGATCGATCACGAGAAGCCAAAACATGTTTTCTTAATTATTTTGTGGGATTTTTTGGTATTGGGCTATTATTGGCATCTAATATTGTGTTGTACACTTGTATAGAGCCATCACAGGGAGCCACACAACGCAGGGGATAGAGCCCGGCAACTGAAGATATTTTGGAAAGGTACGTAAGCGACGTACGGGCACCCAACGGTAACGTGTATTACATGTTTGTCGATTTGACATGCGATGAATGCAAGTTTGTGCATTATGAGTACGATACATGTTGTTATGCATTGTTGTTGCATATGTATGATGTGGAACATTGGTTGTTTATTCCACGAGTCACGGTTATCACAGTGATGATTTTAATGCTTACCGCTATTATACCGCTAAAAATGTGGAGCGAGGGAGGGGAGGACCGCTTGCACATGGAGGCGAGGTTTACCATACGAAGCGAGGATAGAAATACCGCTTGTATGAAGAAGCGAGGGAGGGGAGTTCCGCTTGTTCTAAAGTTATGAAGCAAGGGGCATTAAAATACACTGATGATAAACTGACTAAGGATTGAAGTAAAGATTTGAGAAGTGAAGTTATGTCATGGCATTTATTTAAAGAAGCCATACTATCATATATTGATTTGATTATGAATTATGGTACAGGGACAACCGAAATGAGCGTTTTAAATGCATTGGAATTAAGGAAGTATCCTATGCCTATGATTTATGCATTTATGCTTTACATCCATATTATGTTGAATATGAACTATGATGTGCTCATGTGTTGGGGGTTGTCTTTGTAGGTGCTTTTGACATGGAGAACCAGGGTTGGGGTTGATACTCTGAGCTGTAAGGAGTGCTACATGATTAGCAGAATAGAAATTCCTTTTGTATAGTTTCTACAAAGTGTAGAGTAAAGCTATAGTTTAGTACCTTTTTGTTAGGAATATGTATAATTCCTTTTGAACTTTTGGTACTGTAATCTCTTAAGCTCGGGATTATCAACACGGCCTAATACTCTGATTTATGAATGATTAGTTCTCTTAATTGCACCTTAGAATCTTGTTTAGATAACGGGGTCTTACATTTAGTGGTATCAGAGCAGTGGTTAGATAACCAGGGAACGAGTAAAGAGTAGCCTTTAGAAACAAGTTGGCTAGGTATTCATTGGTGGGCATGTTTATGCATGTGGTGCATATTTTTGTATAAGTTGTTATACTAACATGCTTTTGAATACGATTACTCTTGTTACCTAACGGCTTATATTTATGAACTGCTTTTGGTATTGTTGTTAACCCTTATGTTACAGCATGACGGTTATTAATCCGGAGAACCTCAATGAAGAGGTAGGAGATATGGGCAGTATAAATGCTAGTATTGCTCAGGCGAATCCTCTACCGCCACCTGCTGTAGGCGTAGAACCTAGTGCACAGATATTACTACCAGAGGAACTCAGTCTGACTCAGTTTTTGAGCTACCATCCGCCGCTCTTTGAGGGAAATGAGTCCGGGGAAGCAGCTGAGGAGTGGCTAGAAAGACTGGAACAGATATTTATATCAGCACCCTGTGCACGGACTGTCTGGCTGAGGTTGGCAGAGTTTCAGTTGGCGAAGAAGTCTTCCATGTGGTGGAAGACAACAGTTATGGAGCTGAGGGCTCAGGGTATGACAGTAGATTGGACTGTGTTCAGGACCCGGTTCCTTAATCGGTATTTCTCCGTCGCTGCCAGACAAGTAAAAGAAGATGAGTTCACCAACCTGAAGCAGGGCAGCATGACTGTATCAGATTATGACATGCAGTATTCTTCATTGTTGATGTATGTACCTCACATCGCTGTGAACGGGCATGCCAAGATTAGGCATTTTCTGAAGGGACTGAGGCCAGAGTTATTTGACCGGGTTGTCTCTAACAACCCCAGCTCATTCGATGATGCCCTGACCAGAGCAGAGCTGGCAGAGATTGGGGTTAGCGTGTACAAGGAAGTTGTACCCCCTTTCGTACCATCACAGAGACCAGTTGTTGACAGCCTGAGGCCACGAGGAGACCAGTTTAAGCCTCGTGGGGCTTCTTCATCTTCTAGATTTGGTGGGAAGAAATTTCAGAATCAGAAGCAAGGCAATCGGGGACCAGCACAGGGAAATAGAACATGAGGGAACAAGTGTGACAACTGTGGAGGATTTCATTTGACACGTGACTGTCGAGGCTGTTATGTTTGTGGCAGGGTGGGCCACCTGGCTCGGGTTTGCCCCAATCGGGTAGGTCAGGCAGACTCTGGGCCGAATAGGCCAATATTTGACGCCAGGACGGCACCACAGAGACAGCAGTTCGCACCTCGACCACAGGGAGGTCAGGCGGCAGGACCGCCGCAGGGTCAAGTATATGCATTGACGCGTGAGCAGGCAGAGGCAGCCCCGGAGGAGGTGATTGCTGGTACGTGCCACTTACTTACGTGCCCTGCATTTATTTTGGTAGATACAGGTGCCTCTCATTCATTTGTATCTTCTGCTTTTGTGGAGAGACACCACTTGTGTTCGTGTCCGTTGCTCACGCCTCTTATGGTCTCGACACTCACGGGGAAGCATGTAATTGCAGATCGACTACTATCTGATTGCCTCATTTATTTTGAGGGCAATGATCTGAGGGCCGATATGATTTTATTGGATATGGCAGATTTTGACTGCATTGTCGGCATTGATGTGTTGAGCAGATACCAGGCCGTGGTTGATTGCCGGCACAGGACTGTGCGTTTCCATTCTGATCAGGGGTTTCAGTGGACCTTCTATGGGTACGGCTCTCGTCCAAGGATTCCATTGATTTCGGCAGTTAAGATGTCGCGGTTGTTAGAACGCGGTCACACATGCTATCTTATTTATGTCGTGGACGTATCAGAGGAAAAGGAAGAATTGAGGATCGAGGATATACCAGTAGTTGCGGAATTCACCGATGTGTTTCCGGATGAGATTCCAGGATTTCCGCCGATCAGAGATGTTGAGTTTGAAATTGAGTTAATGCCAGGGACATCTGCTATTTCCCGTGCCCCTTATAGGATGGCACCGGCAGAGCTGAGGGAGCTGAAGGTGCAGTTGCAGGAACTCCTAGACAAAAAATACATTCGTCCTAGTGTATCGCCTTGGGGTGCGCCAGTCTTGTTTGTAAAGAAAAAGGATGGTTCGATGCGTCTGTGCATCGATTACCGTCAATTGAATAAAGTGACGATTAAGAACAAGTACCCCCTTCCGAGGATTGATGACTTATTTGATCAGTTTCAGGGCACAGAGCTTTACTCGAAGATTGACTTGAGGTCAGGCTATCACCAGATACGAGTTAAAGCTGATGACGTTCAAAAGACAACCTTTCGAACTCGGTATGGGCACTACGAGTTCTTAGTGATGCCATCCGGGGTGACGAATGCCCCTGCAGTATTTATGAGCCTGATGAACAGAATATTTCAGAAGTATCTTGATTAGTTCGTGATCGTGTTTATTGACGATATTCTTGTCTACTCGAGAAGTAGGGAGGAGCATGCCAATCACTTGAGGACGGTGCTACAGATCCTGAGGGATCATCAGTTGTACGCCAAGCTCAGCAAGTGTGAGTTTTGGCTGAGCAGTGTAGCGTTCTTGGGTCATATTATCTCTCGAGAGGGGATATCAGTAGATCCTAGGAAGATAGAGGCAGTTATGGATTGGCCTGCGCCAACTTCAGTCACTGAGATCCGAAGTTTGCTTGGTTTGGCTGGGTATTATTGACGCTTTGTCGAAGGGTTTTCAAAGATTGCCAAGCCATTGACTCAGCTAACTCATAAGGGAGTTCCATTCTTTTGGACGGAAGCTTGTGAGCAGAGCTTCCAAGAGTTGAAGCACAAATTGACTTCAACGCCAGTGTTGGTGATTCCCAGGGAGAACAAGCGGTTCGCTCTCTATACAGACGCATCACTTCAGGGTCTAGGATGCGTGCTGATGCAGGATAAGCACGTTGTGACTTATGCTTCGAGACAATTGAAGCCACATCAGACGAGGTATCCAGTCCATGATTTGGAGCTGGCAGCTATAGTGTTTGCCTTGAAGATATGGCGACACTACTTATACGGTACCTCATTCACTATCTTCACTGATCACAAGAGCCTGAAGTTCTTATTTACACAGGCTGAACTGAATATGAGACAGAGGAGATGAATGGACCTGCTGAAGGACTATGATTGTGAAATCGAATACCATCCTGGAAAAGCAAATCTGACAGCCGACGCTTTGAGTCGGAAAGTGAAGAACACGGCAGAGGATGTCATGTGTTTGTCAGCTATGATGGGCTCCTACTTCCAGTTGGGATTTGATTATGATGTGTCTGCTTCACCGGTACAGGTATCGACCTTATTAGCTGAACCGGTTATTTATGAGCACATCCGGAATGCTCAGGAGACCGACGAGGAGGTTCAGAGATGGTTGTCGGTGATTCGTTTAGGTCAGTCGTCGAAGTTCAGGACGACTGAGGATGGTTCCTTGAGACTGGGTGACAGATGGGTGGTCCCGAATGCGCCTGAGTTACGTCGGGGAATATTACAGCGGGCTCATTGCAGCAGGATGAGTATCCACCCGGGCGGAAAGAAAATGTATAAGGACTTATGTGGCCAGTTTTGGTGGAGACGAATGAAACAAGATGTCACCACATTCGTCAAGAGATGTCTGATTTGTCAGCAAGTGAAGGCTGAGAGGCAGAGGCCTGGTGGTGAGCTTAGAAGTTTGGAGATACCGGAATGGAAGTGGGAGCACGTATCCATGGACTTCGTGACCCACTTACCGAGGACTGTTTCGGGTTTTGATGCTATCTGGGTAGTCGTGGACAGATTGACTAAAGTGGCTCACTTCATTCCCTACCGTATGACCTTCACGTACTTGAGGATGGCTCAGTTATATGTCAGAGATGTAGTGAGACTGCATGGGATCCCTGTTTCGATTGTGTCTGATCAAGATCCGCGGTTTACATCTCACTTTTGGGAAGGTCTTCAGTCAGCTCGGGGTACAGAATTGAGGTTGAGCACATCATACCATCCCCAAACGGACGGACAGACCGAGCGTACCATACAGACGCTCGAAGATATGTTACGGGCTTGTGTGTTGGAGTTCGATACTTCGTGGCAGGACTCAGTGGCCTTGGTAGAATTTTCTTATAACAATAGCTACCAGGCAAGCATACAGATGGCTCCTTTTGAGGCCCTCTATGGTAGACGTTGTAGGTCACCGTTATTTTGGGACGATGTGGATCGTAAATCGGTCGGGGGGCCAGAATTGATCCGGGAAATGGAAGAAAATATAAAGGTGATAAGACAGAAAATGAAAGCAGCCCAGGACAGGCAGGCAGCGTATGCTAATCAACGGCGTCGGCCGTTAAGTTTCAATTGGGCGATAGAGTCTTTTTGAAGATCTCACCTTTCAGAGGTGTAGTACGTTTTGGGATGCGGGGGAAGTTATCTCCGAGATATGTTGGGCCGTACGAGATCTTAAAGCGTATTGGTACTCTGGCATACCGATTGGCTTTACCGCCTTCTCTGTCTGGCATACATGATGTGTTTCACGTATCTATGTTGCGGAAGTACGAGCCAGACCCTTCACATGTGTTGCAGCCCTTCGAAGTACAGTTAGAGTCTGATGTTTCCTATGTGGAGCGGCCTGTCAGGATTCTGGATCGGGCAGATCGCAGACTACGAAACAAAGTTATACCTATGATCAAAGTTAAGTGGGATCGTAGGGGTGTCGAGGAGGCCACGTGGGAGACGGAGCGACACATGGTGCAGCACTATCCAGAACTGTTTTCCGGTATGTGATTTATGTTTTATTTTGTTTTGGGTAAGTGCATGCTGATTTCGAGGACGAAATCTTATAAGTATGGGAGTATTGTGATATCCCGAAATGATTATGTGCATTTAAACATTTATTATGTTATTTGAGGATTATGGTGTTAAATTGTGGAGTTGATTTATTTATATTGGGAAATGCTTAGTCATGTGGTGGTCATGGTCTATTAAAGCATTTCAGGTTGCATGTGATATATGTTGGAAATTTGGGTTATGGCATGATTATTTGGGGTGGGTGTTTTGAGGAATGTATTAATTAAGTAAAGATATAAAATATCATGTGAGGATATTCTAATACATCATGCTAAATACCGGGACCAAAACATAACACATCACATAACCCACCACCCAACCACCCCCCAACCCATGCTGCTACAACTGCTCACCCATACCTC
This sequence comes from Haberlea rhodopensis, assembly GCA_907163345.1. Lineage (NCBI taxonomy): Eukaryota > Viridiplantae > Streptophyta > Magnoliopsida > Lamiales > Gesneriaceae > Haberlea > Haberlea rhodopensis. The sequence continues at coordinate 49,624 of CAJQUN010001007.1, forward strand.
TTTTCCACTCTCCCACTCCACCTTCTCATCTCAGAAACTCTCCCCAATTTTCACCCAAAAACCGTCCAGCATCTGCTAAGCAAGAAGGAGGAGGAGATCTGCCATTTTATTGCTTGGAACCTTGCCAAAAATCGGAGCAAAAGAGGGTGAGAACCATATCTTGCTTTGGGTAAATTTTGGTTAAGTTTGGGTTTGGTTATGATGATATGATGCATGCTAGCTTAGGTTTTGTTGAACCTTCGATTTAAGTACTTACATGGTGTTGTTATGAAGCCCCAAGCATGTTTGTTTGAGCATGATTTATGTTTATGGAGGTATAATTGTTGGCTTGAAAATAGGTGCTCGAAAATGTCTTCTGTTCGCGATTTGCAGGTATTGGCGATCGATCGGCGCATTTTCCCGATCGATCGCGAGCACTAGGTGCGAGGCAGAACACTTCAGCGATCGATCGTGAGTTTGGCACGATCGATCGGTGAAGCCGCGATCGATCGGCACAATATCAGCGATCGATCGCGGAAGGCAGAATTTTGAATATTGAGGCAGTAGCATCTCGCGATCGATCGGGGCATATTGGCGATCGATCGCGAGAAGCCAAAACATGTTTTTTTAATTATTTTGTGGGATATTTTGGTATTGGGCTATTATTGGCATCTAATATGGTGTTGTACACTTGTATAGAGCCATCACAGGTAGCCACACAACGTAGGGGATAGAGCCCTGCAACTGAAGATATTTTGGAAACGTACGTAAGCGACGTACGGGCACCCAACGGTAACGTGTACATGTTTGTCGATTTGACATGCGATGAATGCAAGTTTGTGCAGTATGAGTACGATACATGTTGTTATGCATTGTTGTTGCATATGTATGATGTGGAACATTGGTTGTGTATTCCACGAGTCACGGTTATCACAGTGATGATTTTAATGCTTACCGCTATTATACCGCTAAAAATGTGGAGCGAGGGAGGGGAGGACCGCTTGCACATGGAGGCGAGGTTTACCATACGAAGCGAGGATAGAAATACCGCTTGTATGAAGAAGCGAGGAGGGGAGTTCCGCTTGTTCTAAAGTTATGAAGCGATGGGCATTAAAATACACTGATGATAAACTGACTAAGGATTGAAGTAAAGATTTGAGAAGTGAAGTTATGTCATGACATTTATTTAAAGAAACCATACTATCATATATTGATTTGATTATGAGTTATGGTACAGGGACAACCAAAATGAGCGTTTTAAATGCATTGGAATTCAGGAAGTATCCTATGCCTATGATTTTATGCATTTATGCTTTACATTCATATTATGTTGAATATGAACTATGATGTGCTCATGTTGGGGGTTGTCTCTGTAGGTGCTTTTGACATGGAGAACCAGGGTTGGGGTTGATACTCTGAGCTGTAAGGAGTGCTACAGGATTAGCAGAACAGAAATTCCTTTTGTATAGTTTCTACAAAGTGTAGAGTAAAGCTATAGTTTAGTACCTTTTTGTTAGGAATATGTATAATTCCTTTTTGAACTTTTGGTACTGTAATCTCTTAAGCTCAGGATTATCAACACGGCCTAATACTCTGATTTATGAATGATTAGTTCTCTTAATTGTACCTTAGAATCTTGTTTAGATAACGGGGTCTTACAGACCGCAACCAGTTTCTTCTGAAAATATATGCAAGACATATGTTCAGAGATTTTGCCGAGCTACGACAGACAATTTTGCCAATAGATAATGATATAATTTAGCATGGCTATTGGATTCAGAACAAGGTCATAATTGCTTGGAAATTTACAAAGAAACAGAACCAAGAAACTATGATTGTATTCCAGAAAATGTAGATTGTTTGTCTGTAGTTGCAGAAGGAATGACTATCTCTGGTAGAGATCCAGCTGACGATCCCATAGATGGTGATGTTATTGCTCCTGAGCCACTAGCAGACAGTTTTGCTGAATTGAGAAATGATATTCAGTCTGAACCAGATGATATTCCATCTGAGGATGATGCTGATGACGATGATGCTGACATTTGTGTCATATCAGAAACAATTGCAGATCAAGATGAGGAGATCCCAATCACCCAAGAAATGTCAGTTACTGTACCGGAGACAACCACGACAAATACTCATGTCATTTATCCAACAATTCCATTCTTCTCAATGACACATCCCGAAGTATTTGCAGACTCAGTAGACATTCCAACAGGTAAATGGGAGAGTTATTACGATTACTCCAAAGGGGATATCCATGTAGATATGGTCTTCAAAAATAAAGCTCATCTGCAGGCAGCTGTAAAGGAATACTCTGCACGTGTTGCAAAACGGGAGTACCGCGTTGTCAAGAGTACAAAAATATTGTGGAAAGTGGTGTGCAAACACAGTACAGAAGATACACCTTGTAGATGGTACATGCGCGCCTCGTTGAAGAAAAAAGTAGGATTATTCAAAATAAACAAGTATGGAGGTTCTCACACTTGCCTTTTGAGTGAGCTGTCAATCAATCATGCAAATTTGGACAAAAACATGATTGCTAGCTTGTTAGTGGGAATTGTTCGGTGTGATCCAGCTTTAGAAATAAAGTATGCAATTCAAACAGTTAAAGATAAATATGTATTTGAGATCTCGTATGCAAAAGGATGGTTTAGTTTGCGACGTGCTGTTGAGAATGTGTATGGAACATGGAGAGCTCTGTTCAGAAAATGCCTTTGTTGGGGTTCAACAATTGCCTCTGCTTTGTGATCGGTCGAACACGTGGCGCTTGTGCCAGTGGATGGTTGAAAATATTGATGTTGCGCCATTACCCTTAACTATAGTTATTGGTAAAGTGGTAAGCGCTCGATCCTACAATTGGTATCAGAGCCAAGGTCGCGTGTTCGATTCCCATGAGTTGCAGAGAGTGCAATTATTTGCGGAGGGATTGTTGGGGTTCAACAATTGCTTCTGCTTTGTGATCGGCCGAACACGTGGTGCTTGTGCCAGTGTATGGTTGAAAAGATTGATGTTGCGCAATTACCCTAAACTATAGTTATTGGTAAAGCGGTAAGCGCTCGATCCTACAGCCTTACTATACAAGGGCTTTGCAAAAATGGAATCCCGACACAGTCGTTGAGTGGGTTCACTTTGACAATGTCAGACCAAGAGAAAAGAACTTGAATTACGTGTTCTGGGCCTTCCATCCATGTGTAGAAGGATTTCAACATTGCCGCCGGGTAATAAGTGTGGATGGAACACATCTGTATACGAAATATCAACATAAGATGTTGATTGTCGTGTCAATGGACGCTAATAATCAAGTGTTACCTTTGGCATTTGCAATTGTTGACGAAGAAAACTTTGTGTCATGGAGATGGTTTTTGGAGATGATTAGCAAGCATATTGTGAGAAGATCTGAGGGTGGTGTATGTTTGATTTCTGACCGTCATCCGGCCTCATTGCAGCAGCCGATTGTATTCCTGACTTCAAATCACCGCGTGGAGTACATCGATTTTGTTTGAGACATGTTTGTTCAAACTTTAAGAGTCGCTTCAAATCCGTTCATTTGAAAGACTTATGTTGGAGAGCGGGATCAAAAAATCAGCTCAAAAAATTTGATCGCACAATGGAAGAGATAAAACTTATAGAACCAAGGGCTTTTGACTACTTGAGTCGTATTGATAAATGTCAATGGTCTCTTGCTCATGACGGAGGCTGGCGTTGTGGTATCATGACCACAAATATGTCAGAATGCATAAATGGAGTTATGAAAGGTGCTCGTCGACTTCCAATCACCACCATTGTGCAAATAACTTTTGATCGTTGTGTGCTATATTTTTTCGAACGGCTTAAGAAGACGGAGCGAATGATTCAAAATAATCAAGAATGACCATATTATGTGTTCGAAAGATGTGGTCGTGCTGACTATCAGTCCATCCATCATGATGTCCAGATGTTCGATCATAGACATCTAACAACTGCTGTTATCACAAGAGTATGATCAGGACGTGGGGTAATACGCATGTTGTGCATTGATGCGTGTGAAACGTACCGCAAGTGTACGGTGTCAAGTTTTAGTATAGGAATTTGAAAGTACGGATGTCGAACCCACATGGATTGAAAATTAAGTTACACCAAGTACTGTAATTAGAATAGTCTTGACTTTATTTAGATAATCGAGAGCAATATTTATTAAACTAATATACGAAAATAGAATAAAAGATTAACAAGATGGTAATTTAAGTGGAGAAAATCAATGAGAACGGATCCTAGAGGTTCGACTTCACTCAACTATCCACTATGTCGTGTTTTCCTAGTTTACTAGCCGAGAACTCTTATTTGTTTCTACTCCCCCTCCCGGGTGTTAAGCAGAAGTAATTATCTAACATTAATCTTGATATCCCTATCTAAGATTAATTATCAAACAATTGTAAAAGCGCAGTAATTCCTATGACGACTTCTATGGAGTTATAGGCCTTCCGAACAATATAACTACCACGATACGAATTCCTTCTTTCCTATTCACAACCCCCTCTCCCGAGTGATAGATCACGAATATGGAATCATTCAATCCATGGCCAGTAGATTAAAAGCATTAGGAACAGGAAAACATAAATAAACCATACGGAAATCCAAATAAACTTCAAGTCAAGATCCGTCTAACTCTAGAATAATAAATTAGTTCATGAATACATTAAATAAACACATAGACATGTCTTTAATCATCATAAACATAAGGGAATAGATAATCAAATGAATTGGATGATGGCCCTCCGTCCCCTGTAGTCGCCGTCGTCTTCTCCGTCGTCAAAATCTATATCCTTCGTTGTAAGCGTACCGCCTCGAATGATCTCCTCCTCTTTCACGTTAGTCTACTGCTCTTCACCTCTTGCGTCTCCCTTTCTTCTGTCCGTGTTTTATCTCTCGCTTGCTCTTGTCTCTCTCGCACCTCCCTCACGTACGTGAATTCTGCTCTTCTTTTTTAATTCCCACCAAATCTCCTGTTTGTATCAAATCATCCTTTTTAAATATTTTATCTCCAGTATCTTTGAATTTTCCTTCCGTAAATCTCTTTACCAAAATCCATCCTTCTCGTGTACATATATTATAATATAATATAATCTTGACATGTCCCAGTGCATGATTATTTCACACTTGAGTCTCAATTTGAATTCTTGTCACATTTATATATTTCTCATCATCTTTTAGTAATAAAATGCTTAATTCCTTGGATTCCTGCAAAACAACACAGAACAAGACCAAAAGTGTAATTCTGATCGAAAACTAACACTAAACCATGCAAAATAAGAGGAAATATAAGTGTATAAAATACACTTATCAAACCCCATAAACTTAAACTTTTGCTAGTCCCGAGCAAAATAGAAATAGAAAAAGACTAAGAAATAAAAGAGAAAAAGAAAACACACTACTAACGCAAGTCATGAAATGTTATAATTGCAAATTGGCCTCGAAGATCAATTGTCTAAAAAATTTGAAGTCAAGTATGCATATCAGTCTACTCAAGAGTTCTCAAGTGTGTGTGTGCTACCACTTCCATTTAACCATTAAAGCAATCTTTACTCACACAAATCAATAGGACTTTGCAAAGATGTGGGTTCATTTGCATTGTTCATAAAAGGAGTATAACTTTGACAAACAATGAACAATGCATAAAATCAAAGTAATGAGATGTACGTATGTGAATGTCAAAATCATATTCTTACAAGTGTTTCTCGAGGGTCCATAAGCTTACTATTCATAACCTTCTCCACTAGTATATTAGACGAATGTGGCTCGGTCAATAGGTCTTAATAGGCTTGTAACGTTAAGCTTCGGCTCATGGCTTCAATAAAAAGATAGGAATTTCAAAATAAGTGAGTAAGTCATATTAACCATGTTGCGCACTCTCATATCAATTTTGATTCCTTCTATTGATGATTCATCAATTTTTTTTTTTTTCAATTCACCCTCTTTTCTCATCCGCCTCATCATTCACCTCATTATTTTCTCATTCTTTCCATCACTATTTTCTTCACCTCTTCAACATATTTCTATGCATTCATTCCCCTTTTTTTTTATTATTATCCCCCTTCTATTTTTCAATTAGGAACACGAGGGATATTTGAAACTTTAAAGTGAAATAGGGGCTTACTCACTTGAGGGTAGGAAATAGTGTATAAGCTTTCAACAAGGTGGTCGATGTGGGATTTTGAAATGATGCCGAATGGAGGTTATTATGTGCCTAAGCACATGCCATTCGATTTTCAATAAGCTCAAAAGGGTAGCTAGGGATAAAAAATGATGTATTTCGGTGGATTCAAAGGCTCAAACGAATCAAAAATTGCCTAAATCATTCCTAAGCCACATAGCATCCGTATTTCGCCTCAAAGGGTACTAAAGCAAGTTCTAGACTACTCTCAATTCACAAATAACTTATATGATATGACCAATGTGCTCAAATAGTATCTCAAAAGCAAGGTGATATAAGAAAGAAATTTGAATGAGATTCTAAAAATATTGCAACAATTCAATCCTCATTCTTTTACGTTTAAGCTCAAAGGGGCTACTATGGCAAATTTATATCAATGAATAAAGGCCCAAAATATTATCAAGAATTGCCTATATCATATTTGTGTTCATTCAAATCAACTTTAATTGGTCAAATGATCATGGTCTCTAGTGCATGAATATGTAAGAAACTCAAGAGCAAAGTGAACAAAAATTTTAAAATTTTCACAATTAAGCTCAATTCTTCATCATCGGCCTTCACAATTACTTCAATTCACGACTTATGACACAAAAAAAAAAAAGACTAAAAAAAAAAACACAAAACACAACACACATAGGAATCCAGGAAACAAAACATCTTCAATGTTTAAACACCCCCCCAAACTTAAAATCATGCATTGTCCTCAATGTACCATACAACGTATAAAATAAGGGACAACACACCTACCTGCGACGACGATCGTCAGTAATCGTCACCCATCTCATGCTCATGGGTATGGTGAGAAGATGATGATAGGGACCTCCGCTTCAGTATAGACCCAACCCTTAGATGAAGAATTTTCGATTTGGTTGGCTAAGCTAGACCACTTTGATGCAACCCCCCTAAACTTGCTTCCTTGCACCAATAGACTCCAAAAACCTGCAATTAATCGATAAAAATATGGACTTTAGAGGTGGGATAACATAATTAAGAGAGATTGAGGAGAAAAAAATCGAAATTGAAAAATTGAGGGGAAGAGGCGTAAAAATACGCGAGGCGTAATTACGCCGCTGGAGAGGCGTAATTACGCCTCGCCTACGGCTTTGAAAACTTTTTAAAAAAAATGGTAGGCGTAACTACGCCGAAAACAGGCGTAGTTACGCCTACGCTACGACATCTCAAAATTTGCTGAAAATTTGACAGGCGTAATTACGCCTTGAAAGAGGCGTAGTTACGCCTGTCCTACGGCATCTCAAATTTTTTTTTTAAAATAAAATAAAATAAGGATACAGGATTCGGGTTGCCTCCCGAAAAGCGCTTTGTTTAAAGTCGTCAGCCAGACTATGCGAAGCAACCATCAAATAGCGGCTTCCGCCCATAGTAAGTATCATATGACACTACATGTGGGTCTTGGTTGTGTATGCCCTCAAGCTTGGCAAGATAGTGGCAGTTAACGCTCGTCGCTCCAACAACGTCCTTCAAAAATTGATAAGCATGGGAGAAAGATTCTAAGCTTGGCTTCATCTCGTGGAGGACGTAATATGGTGAAGTTGGCATCAATGGGAAGAACGGATCCACATATGGCATATAGGACATCACCATCGATGAGTGCTCCTCACTATTTCCAAAAATATACTCATCTTCCAACGTCACGCTAGGCTCATCTTGACACGGGAATTCATCAGATAACTCTTCCACAGTAGGCTCAACCACTTGAAAATGCTCATATTCCCTTGAATCTTCCGCATGAGTAGGATCACTCTCCCAAACTTGGTTGGTTGGGTTCACTTCGGTGTTGCTAGGAAATGATCCTCTTTGTTGGTTGTTCATGGCATTAGCAAGCTGCCCAATTTGCACCTCAAGAGACTTCATTGTAGCACACATGTTGTTCATGTGACCCTCAATCGTATCAAGCCTCGACTCATTCTTGTCAAGCCTCAATGTCGAACTTTGAACAAAAGTATTCACCAAATCTTCAAGTGAAGGTTTACCTTCATTCTTTTGTGGAGCATATCTAGGCTCATCTTGACACGGGAATTCATCAGATAAATGAGGGTAATGATTCTCTGGTGGATATTGGTGACTCCAACCTAGCATTGAAGGATCAAAGTGCCACTGATATTCGAAATTCGCCATATGGTTAAACAGGTGCACCATGTCATCATCTCTACAATATATGGGACTACCAGCTGCCAAAGCTCCATTAAATACCCATTTTTGTGTGTCTGCATCCAATCCACTGTAGAAAGATTGAAGAGGAGCGTAGTTTGAAAAGTCGTGGTTGAATCTGTCCCAAGCTGCATAGAATGGTTCATACGGTTGTTGGGCAAAGCTTGTGGAAACTTGCTGATGAAACATCTCCAAGTACCTCACAAGAAAAACATCAAAAAAGAATAAAATTAAAACAAAAAATAAAATTCTAAATTAAAATCAAGACTACTTGGTAACAGTATCAGTAAACAAAATTATATCAATCCCCGGCAACGGCGCCAAAAACTTGATGCGTGTGAAACGTACCGCAAGTGTACCGTGTCAAGTTTTAGTATAGGAATTTGAAAGTACGGATGTCGAACCCACAGGGATTGAAAATTAAGTTACACCAAGTACTGTAATTAGAATAGTCTCGACTTTATTTAGATAATCGAGAGCAATATTTATTAAACTAATCTACGAAAATAGAATAAAAGATTAACAAGATGGTAATTTAAGTGGAGAAAATCAATGAGAACGGATCCTAGAGGTTCGACTTCACTCAACTATCCACTATGTCGTGTTTTCCTAGTTTACTAGCCGAGAACTCTTATTTGTTTCTACTCCCCCTCCCGGGTGTTAAGCAGAAGTAATTATCTAACATTAATCTTGATATCCCTATCTAAGATTAATTATCAAACAATTGTAAAAGCGCAGTAATTCCTATGACGACTTCTATGGAGTTATAGGCCTTCCGAACAATATAACTACCACGATACGAATTCCTTCTTTCCTATTCACAACCCCCTCTCCCGAGTGATAGATCACGAATATGGAATCATTCAATCCATGGCCAGTAGATTAAAAGCATTAGGAACAGGAAAACATAAATAAACCATACGGAAATCCAAATAAACTTCAAGTCAAGATCCGTCTAACTCTAGAATAATAAATTAGTTCATGAATACATTAAATAAACACATAGACATGTCTTTAATCATCATAAACATAAGGGAATAGATAATCAAACGAATTGGATGATGGCCCTCCGTCCCCGGTAGTCGCCGTCGTCTTCTCCGTCGTCAAAATCTATATCCTTCGTTGTAAGCGCACCGCCTCGAATGATCTCCTCCTCTTTCACGTTAGTCTACTGCTCTTCACCTCTTGCGTCTCCCTTTCTTCTGTCCGTGTTTTGTCTCTCGCTTGCTCTTGTCTCTCTCGCACCTCCCTCACGTACGTGAATTCTGCTCTTCTTTTTTAATTCCCACCAAATCTCCTGTTTGTATCAAATCATCCTTTTTAAATATTTTATCTCCAGTATCTTTGAATTTTCCTTCCGTAAATCTCTTTACCAAAATCCATCCTTCTCGTGTACATATATTATAATATAATATAATATAATATAATCTTCACATGTCCCAGTGCATGATTATTTCACACTTGAGTCTCAATTTGAATTCTTGTCACATTTATGTATTTCTCATCATCTTTTAGTAATAAAATGCTTAATTCCTTGGATTCCTGCAAAACAACACAGAACAAGACCAAAAGTGTAATTCTGATCGAAAACTAACACTAAACCATGCAAAATAAGAGGAAATATAAGTATATAAAATACACTTATCATGCATCTAAAATCAGGGGAATGTTCTTGTGGAAAATGGAAAGAGTTTGGAATACCTTGCTCACATGTGATCCAAGTGTGTCGAAAGTATGGCTTAAATGCTAAAACATTTGTCAACCCATATTACAATATGAATGAATATTGGAGCACATATCAAGGGCGATTCGAACCAATGTGGGGGGAGGAGTATTGGGACACCCTATGTTTTGAGTTGTACCATAACTCCACTCTGCGAAAAACCAGAAGAGTGGGTCGAGATCGAACAACGCGCATTCAGAATGAGATGGACTGGCCAGAAGCTCGTGCAAGACGACAAATGGCTTCAACTTCTCAAAATCAATAAATTATTTTATGTGTAATTGATTGTAAGTTTATTTTCTAAATGATTTATTGTGAAATTATTGTACGTTTAATTACAAAATCATAGTACCTTGGTTGTTCGTTTATAACATGATTTTAGTATATATTTAATTGCTCACAAAACAACATTGTTCAATATTTTTTAACTATCAAATATCAAATATTTACAGGAGGAAGACAACAAATGTTATCAACGACCACGAGGCCTCGTTTGTAAATTTCCTCCGGTACCACAAGGAGGAGGAATGATCCCTCTTCGAACTCTTTGTCTCCTATCCACTTGGTCATTCCTCTGTTGTACCACAGGTACATCAGTAGGTGGACGATATGGTGTTAACTGTGGAAATATCTACCCTGATGTGTGTAGATCGGAACATATGAAGTGAATGATGAATGATCATACATAGGTGGCTCGGGGACATAATAACCAGTAAAAGATGTAGATGGACCTGCCCCATCTGTCGGTATAGGTGTATACATAGATGCACCTGCCGCATCTGTCGAGATAAGTGTATACATAGAAGGACCTGCGATATCACTCTCGCTGCGTGCATGGATCGACTGTACTGGTTCTTCATCAGACTCATGAACTTCTTCGTATGGTGGGAAGTTTATGTCTCGTCGTTCACGAGCCACTTGCATCACATTTTGCGCTATTGCCCTATGATGCTCTCGCATCGACTCCATAAACGTTATAACAGATTCTCCCTCAGCAGGATAGTGATAGCAACTAACACTTAACTGATGCATCTGATCAATCTGAAAAGTGAATACCAGTAATTAAATTTTTAATTTATAAATCCATATGACATATTCTAAAAAAACAATGTTTAAATCTATTCACTTACCACATGATGCCACGCTGGGCCGTCACCATGTTGGTATACAGTCTGTATAAATTGTCTTTGATGGCCAATATATCTACGAGTAACTCGTTCATACCATTCACTATACCCAACCACTACTGCACAATATAGTGGTTTGTCCACACACAAAATAACGTGCTATCTCCCATTTTTGTATATATGCAACATGATGTGCACTCCAATCCTTATTGATACTTCCCCTTCGGTCAACTGAATGTAAATTATCATCCCGTGATCGTGGATCTGTGGGGATATCTTGTAGCATTCCAAATTGACGAAGAACCCTATCAGGATGGTGCATTTCAACAATATCATAACAAATTAATGGGCCGGCATATGTCCATAACTGATGGCTCATATGTTCAGTGCACTCAGCAGGGTATGGCTGCCAATTAAACTACAAATACAAAATTGTATTAAAATAATATAAGCAGCATTATTTACTTTTCATAACAAACACAAATATATTGCTTACTTGAGTTGATGGCTGCTCATCAAGAATGTCTCTAATAATACGTACCAAATGCCTCCCTATCTCCGTAAACCTTAAATGTCATGCCCATTTGAAAAGAACCACAATTACAAAATCTATAAATATATTAAAACATATAAAATAGCACAAAACATAATTACATTATTACCTTGCATCATATGGAGCAGCAGGTAATATATTCTCCTCATCGATAATGATTGGGCCAATGTCGAATCTAGCATCACCCAATTGAGGAGTTAAACCAGGTATTCTTGACCATGCTCAAGTCTAAAATATTGTCAGGAATAATATTATTTATTATGACGATAAAAATATTTCAAACATTTGAAAAGTGCTAACGTAAAGTTTACCTGTACGACCTGTAATGCACCACCTATCACTTTTTTCCTCTCATCGAGGAAGTGCATACTCACGGTACAAATATGGCAATACGACACTCCCCCAACTATAATTGCCAACTGAATCAATATTCTCTAACTTATGTAAAAATAATAACTTTACAGTAATTGCCGGACGAATCAGGGCACAAAATTCCACCTAACATTAATAACACACAAGCCCGAGTATATCGGACTACATCTCTGCCGTACTGTGCTCAGTAAGAGCATTATTCACCAAATGATTCTTTATTGCAGATATGTACAACTTTGCACCTTTAAAGTGTGCAGTATCCGGTGTAAATCCCAAAAGCATATGACAATATTCTTGCCAATCAGGTATACTCCTATCATAATCAACACCGGGTAATACGATACCATCTACTGGCAATGCCCATATCACTGCAATATCTTGCAGTGTGGTTGCCTCTCCGGATCTAAAGTGGAAAGTATGTGTTTCACGGCGCCATCTCTCAGCTAAAGTCGTGATGAGGTGAAAGTCAAGTGCAATTTTACCATACCTATAAACACCATAAAAACCAATACTGTCCAACAAACTTACAACACGAGTATCGAGGGGGCAAAGATCCCAAAAATATTTATCAGGGTTTCTGCCTCGAAGTGTAGAATCAATATCACCTGCCCAAACAGTCTCAGATCGATGATTTGATTGCAATGATAGGAGATGGCTGTCAATCGGGCCTGATGCTCTTTGTAAATCCCTCCTGAAATATTACACAACAAATATCAACATAACAAAAATATAAACACGTACACCACCACCCGCCACCCGCCAACAGCCAACGCCGGCCGCCGGCCACCACCGCCACCCGCCGCCTGCCGGAAAATGGCAGCCACATGCCGACACTCCAACGCCGTAAATCATCCGGCGGTCTGTCCTTATCTCCAAATTATAACTATTTTTTCAATAAAAACTACCAAACAACAAAAATCAAACACAAACAACAAAATAATTGAAATTTTACAACTTTCAAAAATTTATATTAAAAAGCTGTAATGTTACCTCAAATTCAAGAATGACAAACAACTAAGCTCCACAAATTGCAAAGCACAATAATTTTCGAAATTTGGCACAAAAAAATATTCAAGAGTTTGAAAAATTTTCGAGAGAATTTGCGAGGAGAGAATGAAGAAAAAAGGAGGAAGAAGAGAAGAAAGGAAGTAAGAGCCGGCACAAAAAAAAACATTGATGAGGCACCTTCATCAAAAAAACAATTTTTTATTGAAGACGGCATCTAAGATGGCGCCATCTGAGATGGTGCTTTCAAGAATATTTTAAAAAAATATCTGAAGGCGTTATCTTAAATGATGTCTTCAATTATTAGAAGACGTAGTCTCAAATAGTGTTTTGGGTTAGTTTAAAAAGTTTTTAAAATTTCGATTATTTTGTTAAATAAATTTTTTTTTTGATTAAAAAGTTAAAAAATCCTGACAATGATGGCTATAAGGCCTTTGACTCCATGCACGCCTAAGTTGACTGTAATTTAAGGAGAAACGTCAAATCAGCAGTAAACATAAATTGAGCATAGTTCTTCATGGTGAAGATATCCCAACCAAGGCGATACCACAACCCATGACGGCTCGCTTCCCTCCACCGCCATGTAACCGCCATAATAATAACTAAAAAATAAGAACCCCAGAGTCAATAGGGCGCATTCTTAAACTCCCTTGAGTCCCACGTCCTTTTCTGTCTTTCGTTACACGCTCATACCGGCTCCTCTGCTTCCCTCTAAATAACGTTGTTCGCATGGGTTGTCAGATTGCTTTGTTTGGTTCTTGAAAGTTTCGGAGTTGAGTTTTGTGGGTGTCGTAATCCTTGAGGTGTTAACATTGGTGAACGTGGTGAAGGTAGGATGAAGATACAGTGCAGCGTCTGCGAGGCGGCGGAGGCGAACGTCCTCTGCTGCGCAGATGACGCAGCGCTTTGTTGGACTTGCGATGAGAAAGTGCACACAGCAAACAAGCTCGTCAGTAAGCACCAGAGGGTTCTACTTTCTAGCTCACAAACCCAGATGCCCAAGTGTGATATTTGCCAGGTTTTTTCATACTTTGTTTCTTAATCTTTTAATGATCATTTTTGTAAAAAATTTAGAGTTGCGCTAATCAGTGTTGCTTCTTCATTTGATTGGACTACTGCTCTGTGTAAATTGATGATCCGTATCAAGAGATCATAGTGTTTTTTTATGGCATGAAAATCTGCTTTAAATTTTAGTTGAAAGATATGTGGCCTCATTTGAGCTCCACCTACGATAGTTTTTAATTGTCCTGTATGAGTAGGCCTTGATGCCCTTGTTTTTTATGTTGTGCAGGAAACGATTGGCTATTTCTTTTGCCTAGAGGACCGAGCTTTATTTTGCAGAAAATGTGATCTTGCTACACACACAGTGAATTCCTTTGTGTCAAAACACCAGAGATTTTTACTTTCTGGAGTTAAAATAGGTTTTGAAGCTATTGAACATGGTCCATTACCGTCTTTTGTTAAGACAAAATCACATGAGAAAGTATCTGAATCAGAATTTTCTCTTCCCAAGAGGACCATACCAGTCCAAGTCAGTGTCCGTGGGGATGCATCTTCAAAGCCTCCTTTTCCTGGAGGTTCTGCAACTGAAAGCATTTCACCTTGGCAATTGGATGAATTTATTGGACTTGCTGATTTCGATCAGAATCATAATTTCATGGATAGTGGTTCATCTAAGGTGTGATCTTGAGTCATACAAACGCCTAGAGGAAGGTGAAGAATGGTTGTTTTTTTTTTTAAATGACATCACCGTCGCTTTACTCGTATTAGGCAGGCGCCGCTTATGAATTGCATCATCTTTCATTAAGTTTCTTTTGGGATGAGTTATATTTGGACACTTAATAATTCGAGGAAAGTTTCTTGCGTTGCTTATATATTGCGAATAGTTTGAAGTTACACATTTGAAGATTTTCTTTATTTCCATTTTCTGGGTTCCACTGCTTGTTAATTTTCGTGACTTTATCAAGCTAATAAATACCGAGTATGATTTTTCCCTAAACTTGATCTTTCTTGTATCAACCTTTTGTCAGGTGGATAATGGGAGACTTGGAGATTCAGATAGCTCTCCAAACTTAAAAGTTGCTGATGGAGAATTCGAGGATGATGAGTATATCAGACAAGTGTGCCCGGAGCATTTTGGGCTGTACCCCAGATTCCTTCCCCACCAACAGCATCTGGGCTACACTGTCCTAAGATGTGCCAGGATCCATCTGACTGGTCTATCTCTACACTTGACATTAGCTCCTCATCCTTGGAAAATTGCTACCACCATCAAGAATCATGTGTTGCTAGCTCAAAGCGGAGGCGCCATTTTTGACACTCAATCAGATCCAGTTACACCTACCACGATCTTTTTGAACAGTTGCACACTAGCTCATAGGAATATAGATATAAAGATAGTTCTTGATGTTGAAGAAGCCTCTTGTTTTCCTTGAGCTTCACTTTTCCCCGCAAATGGTTAGTTTTTCGTTGGATTTGTGCTTTGGTTGACGAGGACATCTCTTTTGCTGTTGCAACCGTAGTTTTGTTACTTAATATGATTGATGTGATGAAGGTATGAATTTGAGTTTGCGTGATGTGCGAAGTGAGGAGAGGAAATGTGAGATTTTATGGCAGTATATGGATTTGAATTGCTTCTATTGAAGGGAAAAATGGTCGGGAGTTCCGCATCCCAGAGGATCCTGTTAAATGTGACAATTGCTATTTGATTGTCATTTAACTCTGGCTATTATCAACCTTCATCTTTGGTACATCATCTTGCCTGTTATACGACTAGCCCTGTTCATTTAATACAGCTAATACATGCTTGGTTCATGCAATTTTATACTTTTCCTTAATCACGTTTGGGGCAGAGATTTTGTTACCGTTTTAACAGAGGCAACAAGGGAAAAAGTTATGGATGGAAGAAGCTTAAAGTCTATTTGTACTTCAAGATGCGAACAGAGATTAGAATAAACTGAATTACCTACAATGGGGTTTTGGGAAAGCTTTTTTAGTCACAGTTTTACTAAGATTTGTGATTTCCTTCAGTGATCGACCAACAGAAATTTTAATTTCCTCTGGAATTACCAGCTGCCGGGGGTACTGATTCCATTGCATACAAAACAAGTATCCTGATCACGTCAGACAAACTTAACTTGGCAGCACCATTCCAAGCTCTTATATTAGCTCGCTTGCACCATTGTTTCAGTCTGCACTTTTGGCAAACCTGAAACAAGCACATCGTGCAGTTAATGTTTTTTTATGGCACACAAGCAAAAAGGTGATGGTTAAAGCATTCAAGGAGACTCACCTCGTGTTCTTCAATTTCGAAGAATCTGCGCAAATTCTTGGCCGCATTTACACTCTTATACCCAAAGGATGGACACCCAAAAAGGGCTATTGTTTTCAGATCACCGGCGGACAACCATCTGGCATTACCAACTCACAGATATAGTCATGATTGCAAATATTGAGGAAAAGGAAAATATTACAAGAATTTACAATGATTATCCAATTCTTCAAGAAAATAAGCACACATCTTTTTGTCAGCTAACTAGACCATAGCAAAGAGAGACAATTCTTTGAATTATCTATTCCAATGCAAACAAGGAAAAGAAAATAAATCATTGCAATAGGTCTTAGTGATAAAGTGAGAAACTACACTCGGCGATTGGACCACCACAGAATGTATTGCGCAGATTGATCTATCTTGCAGTAGTAGAGGAGGTTTGTGCTTCAAGATTAAAAAAATGCTGAGGGCCAATCCTTCTGATTTGCCAAACCAAATTTAACCGCTTTTATGGTACCTCAAGCAAAATGCTTGATAGAAAGATTGTTAAATCCTTCTATAAATAGTCACCAGTCAATAGCACAGCACTGGAGCACTAAGTTTACTTCTGAAAGCGCTGAGAACTACTAGAAATTCGGATAAACGGTAGACCAGTGCAAATTCTAGGGAAACAAGAAATTAGTTTCACAACTTTGAGTAAGAAGCCCTGAATGCAGTTAAAAATAAGCATACTTACTTGGCAATCTCCTGGTGATCTTTTCCAAACTCAACAGCCGCAAACTTCAAGAACTCACGGGCATAGCCTACCCGGAAACAAGTGGAATCAAACTTATTTTCTGGCATTAAACTCGAACCATTGAAGTATCCTTCCTTGTACAAATGGTATGCGAACATTTGCATATCAGAAGATAGCTCCTTATGAACTATTCGATCCTCATTTCCCAAGTATATTTTCATCTTCTTATCACAAAACAAAGCCCAAAAGTTTCTTTTACCCGCGGAATTTATCTTCACACTTGCCCCGTTTTCATGTCTTCCCTTGTTCAAGCTCCTCACTTCTTCCTCCAAATTTCCCAGTTCCTCATTCATTTCAGAGGTTTCCTCACAGTTCCTTTCATCCTCAATTTCAAAAAGTTCAAAATTTTCCGATAACCTAACATCTTCTTTAAAGAAAACCCGGGATGATTTGTCACTTTCGAGGCCTTTTTCCACGGGATTTTCCGATTTTGTGGACACAAACTGAGTCGAAAGCGAGAAGGGCTTCCATGAAATTGAAGAAAGAAAAAAGGGCGAGTTGGAATCGGAAAAATTTGAAGAGAAGAAGAGAAGGGCATTAATTTGCGGAAGGTACTTGAGGTAATTCAGATGGTGTTGGAGTTTGAGCGGCGAGTTGAAATGGCAATTGCTTATGATTCTTTTGAGCAAAATCATCACTATGTTTTTGCATCACTCCCCAGGATTTTAGATCTTCATAAATTGTTTGAAATCACAGGTTGTCGATCGCCCATACGGATTTTCAGTGCACATATAAAATTAGCCATTTTGTTATTTACTAATTTTTTTGATTATGTATCTAAACTAACTTTCGTAAAGACTAAAACTTCTTTTATGATGTCTTAAACAAATTACAAAAAAAATAAACATATACTATTTCATAAGTTAATATTCATCAACTCAACAAATACATATACAAGACCTTGAAAGACGGTTAATCATAACATCATTTTTATTTATATGGCTTTATTCTATAATAAATACTTGATTTTGAGCCTACAACCAAAATTAAATTTTTTGATGAATATTAAATTAAGATATTAAAATTTACTTAATAAGTATCATCATAATATGAATTTATTTTTTTTTATTTTTATAACATAATTAATATATATATATATATGAATACTAAAATAACATCCCAGGCAGTGTCACTGCCAGGCGCCAACCCTTCGATAAACTTCTCATTTTCTCTTGTTTCTCCTCCTCTCACCACAACAGTTTTTTGGCTCGAAATTAATCATCACATTTAATCTCGCTTCACGGAGCCATTTCTGAGGTAAATAATGTTGTTCTCTCTTCAAAACTATGATTAAAGTTCATCACTTTTGAAAAATATGAACCATAACTAAGGTACATAGACTTGTACTTTTGTTACCTGACTTCTTATTGATCCAAAAGAACGAGTTTTTTTTCAAATGTAAATATTTTAGACTTCATAAATTAATATTCTTAGAAAACTGCTCGTTAAGCGGTTGCCTCTTTTATGCATTTAGTCATTTCCCCATTCTGTATTCTTATTCAATTGTTTAATCAAAAATTCATACTAGTCAGTTTTTTTTTTTGATTTATTTAGAAAACCATGAAATAATAAATATTTATTTTGTATAGACAAGCTTTATAGGGTTTTGGGTTCTTGTTTCCATTCTCATGTTCAAGCAGCGTCCCTATGTTTGGTAACATGGATTTAAAATTTATTTCCCACATTTTTATCTCACAGCTACGGACATTAACCTTATCTCAATAAAACTTTAAAATGAAAAACAAAGGTGGATGACAGAAAAAAAATGTTAAAAAATGGAGGAGAAAGAAATATTAAAAATTGGAGGAGAGAGAAACATGAATCAGGAGTGAGAAATCGAAATCAGGAAAGATAAAATAAAAAATAGGAGAGAGAAACGGGGAAAAAAAATTAAGGAGAGAGAAAACGCGGTCCCAGACCACGTTTCTCTCTCCTCATTTAAAATTTTTTTTGTCAAAATCGCGATCTAGGATCGCGAATCACGCTTTAAACGTAACATTGTTTTTTAACTTTATTTTTTAAATTTTGTATATTATTTTATTAAATTAGCCCTACTTTTCGCCATTCTTCTTTGATGGAATCATTAAACATCTTCTCTCTTCGGTTCCATCTCTTTCTTCCTTTTATTTCACAACTTCTTCAGCACTTCCTTATTTTTTTGTAATCGGCCATTGCTCCTCCTTTTGAGAGCTCTTCGCCGTCTTTTGGCTTCTTTCCGCTGGGCTTCTTCGCGGCTGGTCAGATTGTAGCCTTTTTCTAGTTCGTGGCTCTCAATTGCTGTTCTCACGGCTCACGGCTCACGGCTCACGGCTCACGGCTCACGACTCACGACTGTTGCTGGTTCAACTCGCGGTGACTGGGTTCTCACTAGCGATGGCTAGGTTTCGCGTTGGAGAGGGCAATGGCTGGATCGCACATGGCGGACGGCGGTTGAGAGTTCTTTCTTGCAATAGCTTGATTTGAGCTCGCATCTACTGTTGCTCGTGGCTCACGGCACACGGATGTATGGATCTGCTTTTCTGTGTTTCCTAGAAACTTTAGTTGGCTATGGCTATTAGTTGTAATTATGGATTTTTCATTTCTCCAATCGTAATCAAATACAATTCACCTACATACAAATTTGATTCTTTCAAACTTTATTTTAGCAGCATCAATTTCTAGTTCAATGATTGTCACCATTGACAAGCCGAAGATATGTACAACTTCAGTTGCTCTTCAAGGATGAAGACAAGATCGAGCACCCCACTGTGAAGAAGGATTGAAACCCGTGTTCAAGTGGGAGATTTGTCGAATTGGAAATCCACCAAGTTTGAAGTTTAACAAACTTGCCTAACTTTCACTTGTTTCCCACCATGATTTTCATGATTTAGACCAAGAATTTTTCTTGCTTAACACCATTTGTTTGCTTAACACCATTTGTTTGCTTATAAGGACAATGAATTTGCTCCACTTTAACATACCAACAACAATATCAATCAAAGTTTCATAAGCTTAGATAGAGAGAGCAAATAGAGATTGAGGGTTGAGTTGAGCAAGTTTGCTCCGTCTCATAGTGTCGAGAGTTTGTACTTCTCTTGTAATCCTTTATTCGACATAGTGAAAGTGTGTGTGCTCCGTGGATGTAGGCAGATTGCCGAATCACGTAAATCTTTGTATTTCCATTTGCGTGTGCGTGTATATGTTGTTTTCCGTGTTCCTTATAGCTCTTGGAATTTCTGCTCCTTATAGCTCCTGGAACATGACAATATTTGTCATTGTTCACTACCAACAATAAATGCTCTGCAGATTTACCCCAAGCGATAGTCGGTTGTCACACGCTTTTGCCAAGGTTTTGCACATTCGAGCTGTATAGCACCTGATGATGGCATCCAAAATACTGAGTACCATGGAATGATAAAGAAAGATCAAACAAAAGTTCCCTAATACCATCCTTCAATGATGAACCCGAGGAACTGAAAAAAAGGGTAGTTAAAGAAGCTTTTCTTGCGAAGCTATTTGCTGGCATATTTCTTCGAAGCTGCATATGCTCAATTAAAATTTGCTCAGTCTCCCTATGATGCTGATGGGATTCAATCTGCAGATCAAACAGTTGCATCGGAGCTAGACAATTTGTCTAGGTCGAAGCAATCTTACTTGAAGAAACAGTTAATCAAGATGTTCCCAGATATCACTTTGTTATTGGCTGATATTCAGGAGCATACAAATCTGCTGAGAACTTACGAAGTTACAAGCAAGAGGTTGAATTCTCAGCTCAAACTTAAGGACTCTGAAATACCTTTCTCAAAGACAAATTGTTTGAAGCCAATAGGTATAACAAGTTACCGGAGAAGAGACTAATCTCAAAAAGTGCACAGTTAAAGGATACCTGAAAATACTCGGGTATCTAGTTTAAATTTGAGCCATTTTTATCTTTTTTTGTCAGCAACCATAAAATCGATCCAGGCCTTTACTCGTTCATTAATTAATGAGATGGAGTCTGCAGGGTGGGATTTGGATGCAGCAGCTTGTTTTATTGTACCGGGAATTTCCTTTTGGGAACCGAATCATAAGTTCAGCATTTGAATCTACGTAGCCAATGTTGTGAAATGTTTGATGGTTTCAATTGCCCAAATCTTTGTAACCCAAATGAGTCCTTGATCGAGCATAAAGATTGTCCCACTATATATTTTGACAGATTTATGGAGATGAAGTCTGTGAAACTTGAAGATTAATTAGCTTGGAAGCCTAAATCAATTATTGCGACATACCGCGCGAAATACTTGGAACTCATAAATTGGAAGTTGGAGTCATCTCCTTTTGGTAATGTGGATGGTGGAAATTTGGTGAACTCTGGTAAAATTCCAGAAACGCCTTTCTTCTCGGCAAAAAGTGAAACGGTGAGACACATTTGGCTCCTACACTCTCTGGCGTTATCTTTTGATCCCATGGTCTTGATCTTTCAAGCCAAAAAGGGATGTCATTTTTTTCTTGAAGTTTTACATGGAAAGCTTGAATGACGAGGTTCTCATGTTTTCTGATGGGCACCTGAAAAGCTTGAATGACAAGGTTTTCATGTTTGAATGACAAGGTTTTCATGTTTGAATGACAAGGTTTACGTGGAAAGCTTGAATGACAAGGTTTTCATGTTTTCTGATGGGCACCTGGAAACTGATCCACTGGTCGCTTTCACAGTTGTTCCAAGATTCAGGATCGTAGATTATCATACAATGTCAAGTGTATCTATGTTGATCATGAGCTCGGGTTAGGATGCTATGTTTGATGCTGCAAGGCTTGATTATTTTCTCATAACATCAATATTACAATCAAACTCTAGATCTCGTGTTTGGTAATATGTATAGATGGTTTGAAGAAGTAGCAACTTTTGTTTTTTTAGTACACTATTACTGTAATTAGATTTTAATTTGTACTTGTCTTGGGTTAAGGATGTGTGAAGATGATCATGAATAAGGTGACTATCGATCTCAATACGTTCGCCTCATTAAAATATCACGACCTATTTGAAAAATCCATTCAAGAAATGGATTATGAGCATTGGAATTGACTGTATATTTCAGTCATTTTCATAGATTCTTGATACAAAGTTCACATTGATACCAAATAAGCAAACCAGATGCAAATTTATTCTGCTGAACGAGAAGTTTCTGTAGGAAAGAGATGTGCTCTGACCCGAGAATTATTTGAAAAATTATTCTATTTGTGCAAGGGACATTTATGCATAGCACTAGCAGCTGATGAATCTGTTTCTTCTTGTTCTGTGTTGGATCCTGAAACTGGTCCTTTTAGTAGTCCCGCGAAAAGCTCCGCCGGATCGTAGTAAATCTCTACATCTTCTGCCCTCAGAGACTCGTCGACCTATTAATATTCAATGCATGAAAGACATCAGATGTCATGATCCCTTCAAATGTCGTCTCTACTGGGGATTCAATATTTTGTTTATATTTAAAATTATTGAAATAAGTTGAGTTTGAAGATATTTGAAAGTTGTTTGAGCAAGGGACGAATGCAAGAATGTTAACTATGTATTTTGGTTATATATTTTTTTGTGTGCAAACAATAATAAGATATAAAATTCGACTATTTTTTATTTGGAGTCTTTCTTGTCCCCATGTGAGCTAAATTTGAGTTCAAAATTGATTGCTTTGGGAGTTTTTAAATTGAGCTCTGGTTCGAATACATGAACACAGTTCACATGAGTTTCATGGTTACGACTGATCCTATGCCGCTAGAAACTTACTTTGAGTATTCCGACACCATAAAACTCGACCATTTCACCAGTGGGAGCATGCCCTTTGAATGGACCTTCAAAGTAACCCCAATGCCTGAACTTGAAAGTAATTACCGGTGGCCCCGAGTACACACCGATCACTTCCCAGGCAAAACCACGGGGAAGGGCTCTCCGGAAAATGTCGTGGGACGACTCGAAGCTCTCCTCATCTGCTTTGTAGTACTTGAATTCTTCCGGCATTGAACTCTTCAACAATGCATTGTAGCTACCCATCTTAAGTGTTTCTTCGCCTGATAGGCCCTCTCTCCCTATTTTCTTGCATGAAAACAAAGTTAATTAACACAGATAATTACTCTAATCACGTTTTCTTTGGAAAACAGTTTAAAATGTCAACTATACATAACAAAGAAGGATAAATTGAATCTTGGACCCGCGAGATATCAGGGGTACTAAGATGAGTCGAAGGTGTCAATTACTTGTGTATAGAGGTTAATTTTATATTTTAAAGAAAAAATGTATTTAAAATTCTAAATTGGTCAATTTGTTCCTGAAATATAAGCATATATTTTTATTAAATTTAGGTTTCATCTAACCTGAAACTTAAATCTTAAAGCGGACCATATATTCATTCATTCAAGGTGATAATGTTTTTTATTCCTACAAATTTATTTATTTGTTTGAACGTTGGGTCATGTTATATTTAGTAAGTTCCCCTAAAAGTCAGCAAATAAATTTAATGCCATCACCGATAATGCTAGGAGAGCCACATGTTAATAACATCACCAGTCAGCTAAAAATTAAAATAACTAATGAAAATCTGACTATCCACAAGAAGAAATCGCGTATTTTTTTTTTCCATAGCCAAATATTTAATAATCCCGACATCGGTCCATGGATGATTTGTTTACTTAAATTATAGTCATGGTTCCGGTCCTAAATATATGATTGTATATACCATTAACAATGAGCTTGAATTTATGTGGATTTATAGTCTTGAATTCTTCAATTCTTGTTTTGTGGGACAGCTCCATCTCCCATGACTTGATAGCATTCTGAACCACCTCTTCTAAAGATCCTTTTGCCCATTCCTACATGAACGCGTACATATCCATGTAATATTACAAAAGTAACCAACAAACATAGTTCGGATTAGACAAGAAAATCTAATTTCATCTGAAATTTTTGCGGTAAAGAAATCAAGATTCATCTAAAAAATATTCACTGAAATATCATGTTCATAAGTGATCGAGTGATGGAAACAGTATCAATTTTTTGTATGTGATCAAAATAATCTAGCTTGTGCTGCCTATAAGAAATATTCTTGAATCAAACATGAAGTCAACTTTGCTGTAAGAATTAACAAGATTCCACTAAAAAGGTTAATTTCATGCGAGGCATATTATAGATACAGTTATGGAGTTGATGTATACATAGTACCTTAGTCCGTCCCTCTTCAAATAGCTTGTTCACAGCATCATATATGGGAGGGCCGCCATGCCTCCACTCTGTGGTTTTTTGAGCTTCATCATGCAAGAAAGACCTATATTTATCTGCTGCAATTTCCAAGCCTTTAATTTCTTCGTTAGCCATGTCTAAAATATTTATTTTTTTGGTGGTTTAATTTCTTATTTTAGTGGAGGTTTGAAAAGGCTGTGGGATACAATGAAATTGCAGCGTTCTACTACATATATATAACACCTAACAGGTATTGATATGAATGTTTTTTTTTATATCGGGGTATTGACGAAAGTTTTTTACAGACATCGCAAATCGAACTCGAGTCTTCTCCCAAATGGCCGGAAGTCTGATTTGGATGTTTAATGTATGATAAGTTGGTTACTTAAGTCACGGTATAATGTATATATAATGCAAACTTGTAAGTTTGAAGAATTCAAATAAGAAATCAAAAGATAAAACTTAAAAGTTTAATATAAATACATGTAAATGATATAATTATAAAAAAAATATTTAATGGATAACGACCCAGCTTGACTACTTCTTTTCTATTAGTATGGTATACACATCAAGTGAAATCACTGCTTACTATTTATTATCCTCGTCGACATGTTTCCTGACACTAATAATAATAAATTTAAGAGTAGTTTGTTTGTTGTTTATGTTATTATTATTATTATTATGGATTTGATTCGATAATAAATTTGAAATTTGGATTTGAAATTATATTTATCTTATGTGCATTTCACATCAATCAAAATTATCATTATATTCACATGAATTAGTAAAGATATAGGATTTAAATACACCCGGTATAACTTAATTCAAAAAATTAAATGACTTTGAAATCAAGGATCTGAAATCCATGGGTTCAAATCACTCAATCCAAATGCACCCTTATAACAGCTGCTTCGGACTGGATTTCTTCAGCTTTTCAATCCGAAC
The DNA here is from genome assembly GCA_907163345.1 of Haberlea rhodopensis. Classification (NCBI taxonomy): domain Eukaryota; kingdom Viridiplantae; phylum Streptophyta; class Magnoliopsida; order Lamiales; family Gesneriaceae; genus Haberlea; species Haberlea rhodopensis. Next base: position 74,937 of record CAJQUN010001007.1, read on the forward strand.
TATAAGAAAGAAGCTTGAATTAAAGGTCATATTTGTGATTCTGTACATCGAAAATTTGATGTTATAGTTAGCCCTCATTGAATGTATTTTGTCAACCGCGACGTCTTGCTTATTTATTTTCCGATCATGCAGCTACTTCGTATCTTGATCTTTCAATATTTTTCCGCAGCAAATGCTGCTGCCCCTTGTTACTTGGTGTGTGTGGGAAATAGCAAATTGTGGTATGGAGTTACTTGTCGCCGACATGTTTTAAGTTGTTTTGCCGGTTTGTTCCTTCTCCTGGAAAAGTTGGATGAGTGGTTTTTATTATCCTTTTTATGCCCTTCAATGATTCTTTACAATGTTGCCTATAACAATTTGTTCTTCGAGTTTACCAGATGGAGCTCTAACTGAGTTTGAGATGATGGTTGGAAATATCAGAATTAAATTTTCGGATAGACCTTTGTCAGATTAAATGGTGAAATATGTTATTTATTACAAAATAAAGTTACTATTATTAGATTGAAAACATTACTGTCAGGTAAACCATCGAACAAACAAGTTGAGTCCTATTGTATGTTCAATCCATAATCCAGTATCGAAATATGATGATATATTTTGTTCTTTTTTTTGTCTCGAAAGATTAAATATTTATATTATTTGTGATTTGTAAAAAAATATCTTGATATTAAAAATTTTCTTAAACATTATATGCATTCTGATAACGATGGTTTAGATTTATTTTCGGAGTTAATAGTCTTAAAAGAAATTACAACAATAGAAATTAAAGACTCATTCGAAATACTTAATAAAAGAACTTGATTGTTTTCCCAATTATTTTATAGAATATTACTTACTTTACCAGTAATAGTTGGTTTTGCATAATGAGAGATCGAAGATAGGCGAAGCTGCCAATGAGATGAAACCAGATGGCAGTAGTGAAAGGGCAGTCCAGGATGGTGTGGTGGAGGGATTCGGTAGCCTGGTTACATAATGGGCATGTAAGATCAGTGAGTGAGGTTTAGGAGAGATTTGAGTTTGTCTCTGGTTGGTAGGAGATTTGATGCCAATTTCCATGCAAGAAATTTTAGGTTAGTAATATTCTATAAAACAATTGGAAAAACAATCAGGTTCTTTTATTATGAGATTAAGCAACATCACCCATCCATAGAAACTATTGTTGCAGTGCTCGAGAACTTCGAACACCCATCTTTCTTCCCACAAGCTCCGCGACCCCAGTAGCATACAGATTTGTATAACTCCATAATTTCTGTGATTAAGCAACAACTTTCATCCATGGAAAGCTCGTCTCCAGGAGATTCCTCCAGTCTGAAGACACTGTTGTTCCATGCCAACCCAACATAGAATGTCGAAGGAACAATAAATTGAACATGAAAGCTCAGTCGCAACCTCCAAGGCTTCAGTTAGCAACTCCACGTTCATGGAACTCAATGCGCTATGAAAGCAACTTTTCATGTTTAAAAAATGTGCACCACCATATTAAAAAATCGTGCACCATCATGCAAACAAATCGTGCATCAATGTACAAAAAATCGTGCACCACCATGTTAAACAAATCATGCACCACCATGTTAAAAAAATCATGCACCATCATGCATCACCATTACAAAAAATTCGTGCACCACCATGTCCAAAATCAAGTGCACCAATGTATAAAAAATCGTGCATTAATGTAAGAAAACGTGCACCAATGTTTAAAAAATCGTGCATCGCCATGCCATTGTGATTTACTGCACCCAATGCAATTGTGATTTTAGTGCACCCAATGCAATTGTGATTTTAGTGCACCCAATGCAATTGTGATTTTAGTGCACCACATGTCATTGTGATTAAGTGCACCAAATGTGATTAGTGTGTAAGTAATCCAACAAGCATGGAACGCAGCGGAATAATAAAATTTTGGATTACTAAACCGCGGATCTATACATAGGGATTCATATCGGATGAAGGTTTACAAAAGTCTCACCCTTGTAGCGTGTTTGAGCAGATTCCACGGAGCAGCACCACGTCCAACGTCTCCTTCGAGTCACTAGCAAAACTTGTCAAGTTTTGCCTCAACGGTATCCACACGATCAAATCGGGTGAAGGGATAGTTTAAGAATAAGTTGCTAGACAAGTTCTTAAATCGGAACAAGAAACACACTCGATTCTAAATCGAAAGATGGCACGAAATTTCCTTGAATTCTCTTCGGCTATGAAAAACCGAGAGCAAGCAAGGTGGTGCGGCCGTGTGCTTCAAATATTAGGTTGGAATGATATGAATTGTATTTACAACAATTAATCATAACCTTGTATTTATATTATAAGATTTAATTAAGGTTTAAGGCTTTCTTAAAGCCTCATGGGCCCAAACCCATGATTTAATTAAATCCTTATAATATTTTAATTAAGACTCTTCTTAATTAATTAATTCATCCAATAAATTTAATTTTCCTTATCGATTTAATATTTTGTGCGACCCGATAGGATCTTGTAATGTTGGTAGTGACATAAAATCTCATTTTATGTCGCAAGCATTGAGCGGTATCTAGCAACACATCAATGCTACCCAAATTACAAGAATGTCAATGACTCGACATAACCTTTAGAACTTGTGATAATATTAACCATGTAACTTAATCCCTTTGTCCTTTGTGTTTAGATTGAACACGAGTCATGGAATAGTCATACTCGTATATTGAATCTTTATTTCTTGATCCCCAAGTAGAACTAGAATAAACGAATAAGCTCGATATCTCATATCGACTCATTCGAGCATGGCCATGCATTTTAGTTCTCACTTGATCAAGGGTCAAACACATCTCCTGTTATATAGGAGGGACAAATCCTATCTCGATCAGTCAACATCCCTCTACATAATTCGTAGTGTATCCAATAGTCGCCTTTATAGTTTACCCTGTTACGGGCAACGTTTGACAATATCAAGATACATAACTCCTTATGTTGGGATCTCTGATGATCACAAGTCGTAAGGATTACATACATTATTATTACTATGAGAATTGCATATGACGATCATATAACTATCCATGTTGCATTCTCATGGTGGGTCTGTCCAGTACATCGTTCTCTAACATGTACCCATGTGTTGATTTGATATCTCATATCAATGAACAATTCATCAATCAACACATACTAGTCTCTACGTATTATCATTATCCCTATTCATGATAATACTTGACTAGGGACATCTTTAAGAATAATACAATATTATTCTAAGGACATTAACATATATATTAATTCACATTGCACAGTTAAACGAATAATATATAATAATGAATTGCCATTCATAAAATCATAAACATTGTATGTCAAAACAATCATCTAATGACTTGTCTTAGGGCATATCCCAACATAGTGCACCCCATGTGATTGTGCACTTTTGAAAATGAAAGCAATGGGGCACGTTTTCTTTTATGAAAATATTCAGAACTTTCCACATCCACCCCAACAAGACACACACTCAATCTCAATGCCATCTTCAAATCTTTCTCTTCTTAATCTACCATTACATATATACATATCGCATTACAAAAATAAATAAAAAAATAAAGCAATTAGGGTTTCAAATTTTATCAAAGGAACCGAAATCAAATTGTTTATTAAAGTTGTATATGAACATACATTACACTATAATTAATCTAACCATAGAAAAAATCCATTGAAAGGACATGGTCTGCAAGGATATATAAGAATTCCAGAATTTAGAATCCCTGAATTTACAGCTCTAGAAATCCTTGCAGATCGTGATGTACCGGTGAAGAAGATGCGCGCAGAGCAAAAGCCAGGCGACGGCGGCGGCGGCGGCGGATGCAGGAGATTCCGTAGCGGCAGTACTGGTGGTGGTGGGAGGGATGATCTGAAAAATATGGTGAGGAACATGTGTTTTGATCTCAAGAGAAGTTTAAAATGTGTTTGAAGTAACAATTTTGATTTTAAGGGTGTTTTGGTCCCAAAAAAAGATGTCAATAGCCTTAAATTCAAAATTGGTCATAGATGAATTAAATTTCTTCAAAAGTGAATTAATATGCACTATTGTTTTTTTGCCTGATTTAACTGAAAAATTATTTTGGAAATGGTGCCTTCCCGTAATTTCTTCTGAAATCATTCAATGAGAGCTGATTTTTTTGGGTTTATAAGCGGATTTTCAAGCAACCTACAGGCCCAAATAAATACATGGCGCAATCCCCCAAAGCCCGTTTCGTCACCAATAACGCGTGAGTCGGAATTAGAGATGATACCTGTACCGGTTGGTGAAGAGGTCGGCCCGAAGCTCGTTCGACTGCTCTACTTTGTCGGAGCTGGAGGTACGCGCACAATAATCTCTGTCGAATTCATTATTCTGCTTCGATTTTGCGATGTGCTGATGCATCGAATCTAACCGAAGAGTTCTATTGTGTGTTTCGGTTTTAAGTTCTGTGCACTGCGGGGATTAACAAATGGAAAGATCTAGAAAGAAAGTCAATGATTCAGAAGCAGCAGAATATTGACGGTGTATCGCCTCTACAAAATCCGTCTAATGTGGTACGAAAAGTTGCTGAATAATGGCGATTTTGTCTTTTGCCGCAGACAATAGGGATATTGAATTAGGGTGGTAATTTATGCAGTAGGGTGCTGTGTCTGACAAGCAGCTTTGATTCTGTTTGTTATGGTTTACGCATTGAATAGCACTCTTCGTTTAATGCTTCTGAATTTTAGGATGATTTGATCATCTTTTCTGTCATGAATTCGATGTGATTCAATGGTATGTTATCAGGTTATGATGTATGAGTGACAGGTTAAACTTTGAGATTACTTGCAATAACAATTCTTTCTTATCTTAATTTGTGTTTCAGTTAAGTGGACAGTAAACTATGGAGCAATCCATTATCCAATCAATCTTCTAACTACATGACTCAACCACTTTTTCCTCTCTTCTCTAACTCTTCTTCGTACGTTTTCTTGCTAGTAGTTTTATTCCTCAGGTCATCATGCTCACCAGTCACCAACATGTCTTAATAACCCTTCGATGAATGATAGGGATTCTTGAAATGTTCGACCAGAGAGCAGTTGGCGATGGTTTCTGTCAGTTTTATCCCACTTTTGCCGTATTTTCTTTCATATATACCCACCGCCATATATCTTCTGCATCTTTTCTTTGCCCCTTGCACTATATCTTTGTTTCTCCTTCATTTTTGATTGTTTAAGGAAGAGGAAGAAGGGAGTGACAAGAAAAAAAGGGGGACAAAATAGAAAAGAAATTACAGTGGATGAGGCAACCTACGGATGTTAAGTTCTTTAATCTCTACCGGTATAAATCATCTGACCATATGGTGAGTTTGAATAACTAAACAAAAAATGAGAAACTTCCGCTTCAGCAGCATCAAATTGGTTCACAAATAGACTCCAAATTATTGATTCTATAACTAGGATTACTACGCTTCATCATCACACTGCATTTTCCTGGAACTATTTTCATTATTTCCAGACATCAACCAAATATTTTCAAGTCACAACAAGGAATTTGGCACACCGATAAATAGGATTCGAGTTTAAGTAGCTTATCGAGCACTAGCCATTAGAACTTGATTTGTGGCTCGACTTTTTACCTGTGAGAATTCCTTGAGATCATCTAGATCCTGCTTGCTTGCAAACTATCAAAAGTTTAAATACAGTTAAAGGAAAGGTTCATCGGGCGTCATAAAGTATTCAGAAAAGAGGGTTCGTGGAATTTCACCTTCCAAAATCCCATGCCTCGTCAAAACATTCTCTCCTTTACAAGATTCCTGTTAAGTGAATGGCCGAACTGCCGCATGTAGGAACAAGCCAGGTGGAATCTTACTGTCCTTGATCCTCTTCTTGTATGGACCATAGACAAGACGATTCCATTCTTCAGGGTGGACCTTCGCCCTCTTTCCTCTCATTTCTAATTCATCTCCGTCCCCCAAGGTTTCCACCTTCTCCTTCTGTTGCTGCATTGACTTCATTTGCTATTTATAAAACATGTTTCAAGTCTCTATACTTTTCTTTACAAGTTTTTCCATGCCCTCATTGCTACGCATGGCCTTCTTAAATCCTCGTCCCAATAAGATGCATCCTCTTCTGGACCAGAATCCTCGTCCTCCAGGATTCCCAACACCTCATCTCCAGCTCCTTCTGTGTCCAGAATTATATCATCTGGGTCATGTTCATCCTCACTCACTTCATCTCCATCACGACAGTCATCGTTCCCATCATACTCAATACAATCCATGCCGACATCATTCTCACCATGGTTTCCACCACGATCATCACTGTCATCTGGTGCATCATAACCCAACTCCAATTCCTCCAACTTTGCCTTCCATTCCTTGGTATATGGATGCGACAACAGAGGTTGATTGTTCAAGAAAAATTCAAAACATTTCGATGACTTCTCATCAGAAGTTGAGATCAGTCGTCACTCAACTTCTGATATGCATTCACCACATCATCCCCGAAATCCTTTGGGTTCACCCTCACCATCTTGCATAATCCACCAAAGTACGTGCGCAGCTCCTTCGTTCCATCATCATTCTCCAGCTCGAACATGAAATCCTCCTCAGTTCTGGATCAAGCAATGGAGGTAATGCCCCCAAAAAGTCGTCTTGAGGCTCAAACCTACACCGGTACACCGGCTTTTCACGTATATTATGTCTGGCCTCATCCATGCTGCACATTGAGGGATCATCATGGCCCTCGTATTGCTCCCATGCCTCCCCATCAAAGTCCACTTATCCAATCTCTGATTCCCAGCTTCAAGCACCACTTCACATACCAATGTCCACTGCTGCCAAGGCAAATCCGAGATCCTCCATCTCGTACGGTCGTACCTATCAGATCTGGATGATAAATATTTTTTTAGATTCCAAAACTTGATGATGATGAAAGAAACATTTTATAGGAGGATATTAAAGTAAAATACCCAAAAAATTGTAAATGAGTAACTGAATTTTGCGTCGGAGATAGAAAAATAAAGGTGATTATAAATATTCAGAGGCGAAAAAAAAAAGAACAATTAAAAATAATACGAGGGTGACTTTGATGATGGGTTCAAACGTGAGGATCAAACTAAAGTTTACTCCTAGCTATACGGAGAGGAGAAGCAATAAGGGGAAGAAGAAAAACTCAGTGAGAAGCAGAAGGGATCATCGATTTTCATGGGCTTCTCCACTTTAAGCAGGCAACCTCTCTCTCTCTCTCTCTCTCTCTCTCTCTCTCTCTGTAGCACAAAAATGTACCAATATGTTTGGGGAGCTTTTCGTTTCATTTTCGATTGAACTTCATATAAGTCGGCCAATTTACGAGTTGTTTGTTTGTGCTTGTACAGTGCCCACTGCAATTTTTGCATCCAGGATCTGAGCTGGAAGTCTTCGAGCTTGTTTACGTATTTGAATTTCGTTCCCAGTAACAATGCTAGTGCAGTCGTGTTCTCCCACAAGAAGGCCAAGCAACCCCGTAAACTTAACTCCCCGCGCATCCGCTACTTCATCAGGTATCTTTCTTTCCCACTTGTTATTTGTGCGAGTTTTGCTGCCCGAGCGTGAAATTTTTGTTTATCTTTATCGATAATTCTCAGGTGAAATGGTGCTTTAACTCAAAAGGAAGCATGTATTTTAGGTTTGGAAATCTAATAAATGCTGCTTCGTTCCCTTGCTTCTATATTTTGAGTCTGATAAGTTTTATGATAGTAGCTAGCAAGACATCTAGTTTGGTTATGGGAAGTTGCATTTATAAAACAAAGTTACTCGCGAAATTGGATGTCCACAAAGTCCAGGAAGACACTTTAGCACGATGTAATGTCATTCATGTATTCCAATTTGCGACATTTTTAGGCGTCTACTGTGACTTCGTGATGTGGTATGAATTGTATCTAAAGGTTGAGAATTTGATCCGCTGAAATACAAATACATGCTTTGCTGATTTATGATCTTGTTGTATGCACCCGACTATTTTATGCAACCAAAGTTTCAAAGATCTCATATTTAATATTTTTGAGTAGTGGCATAATGTTTCTTTATCCATCCACTTCAGGTGGTCTTTGTTTTCCGGTGATTATTTATACTACTTGCTTGTGCAATCCCATGCACCTGTTTTCTGGAAAATGATAGCTGGGTAGCCTCGTGAATGGGTGTTTTATTGGATTGAGTTTGTTTATGGATCAGCTTTGTGGGTTGATATTGTTGTTTGCAACTTGCCTCTATCTTCAATGTAGTAATACTTGGAATCACTGGTCTTACTTTAGATTTTTCTCTATGGACTGCAGATCCGCTTTTGGTCAAGGCTGGTAGAGGAGATCTAGTTAGCAGACCTCCTGCGTGGATGATGCGTCAAGCAGGAAGGTATATGGCTGTTTATAGAAAGCTAGCAGAGAAATACCCATCCTTCAGAGAGAGATCGGAGACAACTGATCTCATTGTGCAAATTTCTTTGCAGCCGTGGGAGGCTTTCCGGCCTGATGGAGTTATTATTTTCTCGGACATACTTACTCCACTACCAGCATTTGGAGTTCAATTTGATATAGAAGAGGTCCGAGGTCCAATAATACACCATCCAATTTGTTCTGAAGAGGGTTTGAAAGCATTACACCCGATTGACTTGGAAAAGCTACAATTTGTTGGAGAATCTCTCAGGATATTGCGAAAACAGGTTTGATAGTGATCCACACCGTTCGTTAACTTTTAGTTTCTGCTGACAGCTTCTTACTAGTTCTAAAGAATATGGATCCTATTCTCTACAAAAAAAAGTCCACTTTCATGTATTATTATCATTATCACTATTATTATTATTATTATTTTGGATTCTAGGTAGGGGAACAAGCTGCAGTTTTGGGTTTTGTTGGAGCTCCCTGGACAATTGCTACATATTTACCATATATAATAAGTGCTGATCGTTGTGAAAGTGTAACAATAACTTTTCCCTTTTTTTTTTTAACCACTCTCATCGCATCACGTAGATGGTTTAGGGCAGTGAATTTACTGCCCCTACCTTTTCCCAGCCATCCGACGATCTGTTCATCTCCGCCTCATTTCGCGATTTCATACTTGGTTTAAGTTTTATGCTCCTAAGATTTAACTTGCTCGTTACTTATAATTTTTAGAATTTAATTCATCGAAATTTCAGGTTCTGATGATGGCTTATATGCTTGGCTTGTTGCTAGCTATGCGCTTGGAACTCTTGGAGGCCATCCAGCAGACAACTGGAATGATTTAACTTGGTGGTGCTTCAGTTCAGGTTTGAAACGAGTTTTCTGCGAATGAAATTGATATTCTCGAGCCCTTGATCTAACGACGACATTTACGACATTTTTTATTTTTATTTTGCCATTATGTCCGATAGCTTTTCTTATATTCCCGTGTGAATCTATATATACATATATATATATATACATATATATATATATACATATATATATATATATATATATTGCGATAATTTCAGTTTACATTTGTCACAGACGAACCAATACCCATTGAGTTCTCCCGAAATATTAATTTTGGAAATTTCACTTACAATCTGTACGGCCATAGCTTTCTTCAGTTTGGTCAGGTATTGTTTTTTTTTTTTTTTCTTGAGGAATTATGATTTTTGATGTATAAGTTGACATAATGCTTCTTGGTGCCTCTTTTTGCAGAATGTTGCATTTGAGTTGTTGAAAGAATCACTTGTTGGTGCTGGCCAAGGAATGAGTATGTCTAGCTGAGGACACTTTGGTTGAGTTTTTACAACTTTTCAGTTCCTTGAATTGTGAGAATTACATTTGCATAGGCACCATCATTCCTTCAATTTAAGTGTGCAAATGAAGTGAGTTGAGGCGAATTCTTCTAAATTTTTCTTCCTCTAGCTGGAATTTTTTAGCAGCCTCAAATTTTTAAAATGAACTATTTTGAGCTCGAGTTAGGCTCTACTTAGAGTTCGAATTTGATTATCAAATTCTATGTAGCAAACACTTGAATAATGGCTCGATCTTGTGAACACATGTAATTTTAAATATATTAATGAGATACAAAAAAATATTAAAGTCACGTTTGTCATTGAATAAAATCATTTAGATTCGAATAGCTGTTCAAGTTCTAAAATTTGGAATACCAATTGAATAATATATGGCAAATCTGTTCGAAACATTCCGTTTCTATCTTCGGCTTCCTCCACAGTTCTTTGGGTTGCGAGAGAAAGCCTTTCTTTCTGCTCTAATGGTTTCTGAGCAAGAATATTGTGGTAAGAATTGGTCTAAATTGAAACAAAAGTACCTGTCTCTCGAGGAAGAAGAATTGCTTTGTTATTACTTCTCTTCGGCATAAATTATCGCCCTGCTACATGATAATCTTGGAATTTCTCTTTAAGATCCGAGGTATTACTTAATCTGCAGCACAGAAGTATGCTTTTTTAATATTTTTCCTGACTTAAACCACAAATCCTTGCATTAAAGTTTAGTTTGGAAAGAAAAGCACTTAGCTTAAAAAAGTACTTTATCTTTTAGAGCATTTTAAAATGATTTTTGAACATAAATAGAGTCAGTTATATGTTCAAATATAAAGCTAAAACTTACTTATTTTTTTGTATTTTTTAAAGTAAACTTAAAGCTTGAGTGGTGAAAGTTGAGCATTCTATGGTTCCAACTTTTGAAGAAGTCCAAACCAAACATCAATGCTACATCCAAAAGTACTTTTCTAAAAAAGAAAAGCGTGTTATTTTTGAATCGCTCTGCGATCACCGGTGCATCTTATTATTCTCATGACCGAAGTGGGATTGAATACGCTAATCAAGTGAAGAAGATTCCACTTGATTGGGCATTAGGTGCTTTCATCCTTCAAACCTCATTTAATTCGGACATGCAACATTCAAATTTGATTGCCAACATAATATGAGGGGACTCCTCAGCACTGATACTTCTATTCGGTATTTCCCTTGTGTTGATACTTATAACATGGACTATTTCGAAATTGAGAAACCCTCGGGTGAAAACTATCTGTGATCTAGAGAAAGGAAAATATTTGATCACCCAAGTTGGTAGATATTCATAGCATCAATGATGTTCAACATGGTAAGTTCAGCACAAGGGAACTGCTGAGTCTCTCGGTCGTTTGAAAAATCAAACTTCTTGATCTTGACTCATTATTTAGACTTTAGAGATTAAGTGATCGAGTGTTTATGTATTTTACTTGAGAACATAGGAATGAAGCTGGTCTGTGGATAAATATTAGGATTTTGGTGTTTATAACATATGATAAATGATGGAAGGGAGCTTCAGGTGTACAACAACTGTCCACGTTTTCTTTTACCCTTTTTTAAGGTGTTGTTTGACTTTGCAAGAATTTGTGAATTTATTGCAGAACTGTGATGTATTTTTATCTTCTCCTTATAAAGAATTTTTTTTTTGTTGTTTTTCTATCTTTTTCCTTCTGAATACTGAGTCCAAAAAATTCAATTGACACCACTATAGGGCTGCTTACCGGGCCGGGTCAAACCGGACCCGGCCCGGATTCAGACCGTTAAGTCCGGTCCGAAATCGGAACCGGACTTAACGGTTCCGGTTCGCCCCGGAACCGGTTAGAAACCGGTCCGGGGCGGTCCCGAAGAACCAAACCGGTAGGACCACCGGTTCCGGTCCTACCGGTCCGGTTCCGGTTCCGAAACCGGAACCGGTAGATTTTAAAAAAATAAATAAATAAATAAATAAAAAATAAAAATTGAAGAAGGCAACGTTAACATTTGTTAACGTTGCCTTCAACGTTAACAATGTTAACGTTGGCAACGGCTCTTAGCCGTTGCCAACGTTAACTTTTTATTTTTTATTTTTAAAAAATTTTTAATAAAAAAAAAAAAAACTATAAATAGGGGATGTTGTGTTGTGTATTGTTTCATAACAATTCTTGTAACGAAAATTACTTCACTCTCATATTTTTCTCTCAATTGTGCTATTTACAATTTACTTATAGTCTTATATCATAATGGCATCTTCATCTAGCAGTGGTGCTGGTCGTAGCCGGGGTCGTAGTCGGGGTCTCGTTCCGGGTCGTCTATCACTGAGTTCATCTTCTGCAATGAATTTGCCTGTGCCAATTCCTGAGTTAAATGAAAGTTATGATTTTTTTGCTGACCTCGATGTTGGTGGTTCTTCTATGAATGTCGAACCACAATAACCCCAACAACCTGCCGAACCTGTTGCTGCCCAAGCCCAAGAAAGACAACTTAAAGATTGGTTTGAAGCAGAATGCAAAAATAGAAGAGATGGGACGGTTGACGAATTCGTAAATCATTATGACGAGCAAGAAGAAGAGATAGCCAAAACAATACTTATCAATTATGAAGACTGCTAAGTACTAAATTGTAATATTTTTTTATTTAGATTTTCAATTGTCATGTCTTTACAATTATTTGTATGCTAGAAGTATTTAAACACATAGACATGTTTAAATAACCCATAAAAATTGTTAAATTTCTAAACCCTTTAAAAATTACCACTTTATTTAGATTTTTTATTTATTTATTTTTTTTTTAAATGAGGCGTAACTACGCCACTTTGGAGGCGTAGTTACGCCTCTTAAAAAAAAACCCGTAGCTTAGGCGTAGCTACGCCTGAATGGGGCGTAGCTACGCCTCATTTAAAAAAAAAAAAAATACGAAAATCCGTTAAGGATCCGAACCAAACCGGAACCGGTTGGAACCGGAACCGGTTCGATCCGGTTCCTTAACGGACCGGACCGGTTCCGCCCATAACGGGTCCGGAACCGGCCGGTTCCGGACCGGACCGGACCGGTTCCAACCGGTAAGCAGCCCTACACCACTACTCATGCTTCGTTTAATTTTCATTTGAGGATGGTGACATTCCTTGAACCAAGATCTTTCTTTTTTCATTACTTCTGTGATTAGTTCTATGAATATGTATATATGTATACATATTACTGAGTAGAACTATACTTTTATTATTGTAACATTTTTGCCAATTTGTATTTTGGATTTTATCTCTAGGCTTCTTTAGCAAAATGAATGCGAAGCGTCGGTGACTTGTGCAAGGTGGAGTTCCGATGGAAGCAATTTGGTATGTTTAATTATTGTTTTTATTTCTTTTTAATTTTTTCATGGTTTTACTATTCAAAAAGAGAAATGATAGTGCATGATGTGGGCGTATTCTTTTCACATATATGATCCAAGGGCAGTAACGATATAAGGAACCATCTTGAGGTTTGTTTGGACATTTCAAAATCTGTTTGTAAAAGACAATGTCTTTGGTGGTAAAAAGTTTTTTTTTTTGTTACAAGTTTAGGGGCACATATTGGTAGCGTCAATAATCTTGCTTTCTATCATCCGAACAAGAAATTGTCTTTCGTAACTACTGGAGAAGATAAAATTACCAAGTCTGGTATTTTTAAAGAAACCAATTAATAATAGACTAAGGGTGTGTTTGCAATTGCTTATTCAAAGCACTTCTATGCTGCTTTTGCTTAAAGTTGAAAAAAGTTGCTTTTAAGTAAAAATATTGAGTATTTGCTATTTAAATAAAAAAGCTGCTTAATAAACTTTGATTAATTACAAAATTGCCACAAAACAAACTTTAAGCAGTCAAAAGCATGTCATGACCTGCTTCTCAGATTCTGTTTTTTTCTGCTTATTTTTAGAGAAGCAATAACAGAAGCAAGGAAATAAAAGACTCAAATTCTTCTTTTTTTTATCTGAAAAACTGATAAGCAGTTTGTAAACACCCACTAAACGTCCAAAATATTTATTCAGATTTCAGTAGGGGTGCTTAACGGGCCGGGTCAATCCGGACCCGGCCCGAAAACGGACCGGTTAGCCCGGTCCGGAACCGGAATCGGAACCGGGCTAACCGGTTTCGAACCGGTCCGGAACCAGTAAGATACCGGTCCGGATCGGTTCTACAGTTCCGGAATCGGTATCTTACCGGATCCGGTTCCGGATTGAACTGGAACCGTATCCATTTTTTTAATTTTTTTTCTTTTACCTAATATAAGTTAGTTTTTTTGAAAAAAATTCAAACAAACCGGTTCCGGGTTGGAACCGGTCCAACCCGGAACCGGATCCGATCCGGTTCCTTAACGGATCGGACTGGTTCCGGGATTATCAGATCCGGAACCGGCCGGTTCAGGACCGGATCAATCCGTTAACCACCCCTAGATTTCAGTGATTTTTTTCCTGGCATCAACAATAAACATTAGCCTATTGGTTACTCCAGTGTATGAAATCAAATTTTTTTTTTTTTTTTTGAAAAATCCTTGTTGGTTCTTCAAGGACTTTATTTTTTTTGTCAACTTCTGATTTTATGTAGGCTTGTTCGATTAAATATTCATTATTTTCCCTATCTGATCAACACTTGACATGTTCCTTAGATCTTACTGTACACCAGGTTGTTGATCACCTTTTTTTTTTCTTGTTGTGATGGTGCGCCCATTTCTGTGTATTTAATCACAGCATATGCATGGCGGATGATGGAAATGAGATGTTCTCTTTGAAAGGTCGATATCCCTTGTGGGTTACTTCTCTCACATTTATTGTCTTTTTTTTTTCATTTTACCGTGCTGATTGTGTGATTTTTTTTGGGATGGCCAAATTTTTTCTAGCTCTGCTAAAAAATTATACAAGAAGTTGGATAAATTCGACTAAATATTGTTCATCTTTATTCTTCAATCATGATACAAACTCACTAACTTGTAGACTTTTATAGCCGTAACTTACGTTTTATTTTTAAAAAAAATGGGGAACTACAGTCAGTACATGGAGAAGAGGGCTCAATCAGACTTGCAATTGCCATCGTTTTGTTGTCCAAACACGTCCCTATACTTTTTTGTATTTCTTTCATTGAATTAGATATGTACCTCTCCACTAATTATGGATTATGTTACGTATTTGACGGCAGTTATTGTAGCTACGGATTTACTCTGCAGTTTGCAACAAAACCTTTCAGTTGCTTTATGTGATTTTCTATGTTAGATTTATCCCTTTTTTTATTTATTTTAATTGGATTAGTGGAAAAGTTTCATATCATGCCACTAAATCTTTTCGTGTAGTGCAGCCAGCGGGTACCACTCAGTGGAGACTGTTACACTTTTACTGACATTAAAAGTTCGTTACGGTGATAGAAAAACAAATCCGAGAAGGAATCATGAAAGCCGGCACATCACTCAAGTGTAAGACCCTTCTCTCTCTGGTGTGCATATATGATGTATTTTTCCATTTTATCCAGGTGATTGGTACTCATGGTACTGAATTGTCTTTGTCCTTGAGCTTGGCTTCTAAAAAGTTTAAAATGTTGAGAATAGAATCTTTTTAGGTTGTCTCCCGAGTAAAGTACCTGAGATTAAATAATGTTATCTTTTATATTATGTAGTGCACAATGTGAGATTACATTCATAAAGAACCACCGTTGAATTGTGATTTAGCTTGTAGAATGCATTTCATTCCACCAAGTCGAGTAGAATCACATTTATGTGAAAAAGTAATAATTGCACTAAATGCTTCAATATTTTGATTCTTCTTCGTGCCGATTTTAGTCTGGTCTAAGGACTTAGAGGCTTTGTGATTGTTTCCTACTTTTAACAGGTTAGTTGCATGTTGCCAACGTAGCGTTTAGCTCTTTTTGGTTTCTTATTTGGTTATAATTTTTTTCATAGTTGTGTTGCTTTTAGACTGTACTCTATTCTTATTTCTTTAATGCTTGGTTATAGTATTGTTTGAGTTTATGGAATTACTCTTGTAATGAATGCTTGATCTATAAAACGAGGCTAAAAAACGTCTGGCACCTGGCGAGGTACCACAGTGAACTAGTGTAGTAGAAGGGGGGACAACTCGCACATATACAACTATAAAGAGTATGTGTCATATGGCACCACATTTGCTAAGAGCTCTTCTATCTCATTTGGCAAAGGCAATAACCGAATATATCATATTCCAAGTGGAGTCTGGAGCTAATTGCATACAAACATGGGGCGGCCAATTGCCTCCTGATATGTGGGAAAAATATTCTAAGCCTTACATTGATGAGGTGACTTCTTTTTCATGTCTATTCCATGATTTTCTTTATTTCTTTTTCTTTGTTTCTTTTTATATCATGAATGTGGGATCCCAAAGAGACTGGTGATTCATCTTCTTGAGCTTCATATTAACGTTTTTCTGAGTTTGAGAATCGCCTGGTTTTTGGGGTTCAGAATTGCTGGAATTATGGTGTTATTGTCGCATGTAAAATATTTTATACTCGATGATTTGTAAAGAATGTTATCAAATGTCTATAGAACTGTAAAACCTTGTAGATTCGTATCTGATAACATTTGCTTAATCTACTAGTCATAGATAAAATAGGACAAGTTGAAGATTATTTTAAAAATTTTTGAGATGCGGGATACCTCTTCCTGAAGAATAGTTCTCAGCTCTCTGCCATCTTCCTGGTACCTCTTTTGTGTAGCACGATCACGTTTAAGCTTTTGATGCTGCAATTGCTTAAAGCTCTGTTTATACATGCACCGCATTTCTTCCCTTTTCCCTTTCTGAATACCTCTATTAGTGCAGATCGCAATCCTGGTAAGAGAAAGTGCCCACAAACACCACTTGTGCTCTATATCAATGGAAATGGTGGCCTTCTTGAACGGATGAGAGAAACTGGAGTTGATGTGATTGGACTTGACTGGACCATAGACATGTCAGATGGAAGAAAGCGAGGAAGTGATATCAGTATACAAGGAAATGTTGACCCGGCCTACCTATTTTCTCCTCTTCCTGCCTTGACTGATGAAATTGAAAGGTTCGTCAAATGAAAATCAGCGAATTTGGTTCGACTTTTTTTACTTTGAACATCGATTATGAAAACTTAAAATCTTGTGGCCAAACAATTTAATTTTGATAGCTTCAGCTTAAGCACTATTTTAAAATAAAAAGATATTTTGTTTTTTAACTAACAAACTCAAACATAAAACTGGTTCTAGTTCTGTTTTAAAAATCACTCTAACAAGGCCTAACTTAATAAGATGTTTTTTAAAGTTAAATGTTTTCATATCTTTACTCCCATCCTTGGCATTACCGAGACATATAACCTGACCCAGAAATGCCTCAGCATCTGTGTTGACTGAAGGGGTGTTTATGCAACAAATTTATCTCGATTTTTTTAAACTTCGTTTCTTGCATGCAAAGCTGATAAGATTTATATGGCATGTCAGGGTTGTAAAGTGCGCAGGAACGAAGGGTCATATTCTTAATCTTCGCCACGGTGTTCTTGTTGGTACCCCCGAGGAAGCAGTGGCTCATTTTTTTGACGTTGCAAGAAGTTTGAAGTTTGATACCCCCAAGTCGAGAGTTATGCAATTGGGGCACCCAATTTGGTAGCTTGAGAATAAAAAAATTTGTCGTGCAAGATGGAGTTTTGTTGTATATACAGGCTGTCCATTCCCAGGGACAAGGTAATTAACTCCACTCGATTCTCGGTGCAGATAATCTAATTTTGCCATGTATCAAAGGTGGTCATTTAGTTATTTTTTTCCATACTCTGGAACTTGTAAGTCATAATAACCGTATGTATTTTGCAGAGTGGTTTTGGTTTTAGTCCAATTCAATTGTTAACCACTAGTGAATTTCAGCATATTTAATCATATTTATCTCTGGAGACATAATTTAAAAATACCCACTTTTTCTATTAAAATTTCATGACTACGCCGAGTCGCCGACTCTTGGACGTTTAAATATGTTTATACCAGAGCTGAATTTATTTTCTTTGAAAGGTGCATGTATATGGGGTTATTTCAATTTTCATGAGATGATCCACTTACACAGCTTCAATTGAGTATCTGCACCTATCATCTTTTTCGCTCTCTGAAACCTAGATTTTGCTCAAGATTGAGCTCCGCCAATATATAAATGATGGTAGAAGAATGGTTACATTGATGCTACATGTAGAAAGACAATCCCTACTCATGCAAGTTCTTGCGTCACACTTTTCTTGGATTACAAATAAGATTTATTCTTGGCTACCCCATGAGGTGGTGTCCCATGGGGTAGTCTAATACATTAGATGGGTATATTTCCATCAAAATTGGATGGAAATATACCCATTCAATAGATGGATGCACTACCTCATGGGGTAGCAAAGACCAATTCTACGAATGCCAGTTGCTTTTGGGCAAAAAATAATAGCACATTCAAGAACCTGACAAAAAAGAGTGACTAAGTTGACATTAATTTTTACTTGATCACTGATCTTACAAAGCTAGGAAAACTCACACACGGGTGTCAAAATTATGCCATTTCTAATAGTAAAATATGGAGGGTGATGTGCTAAAAATAAAAATAAAAAATAATAATTGTCATGTTTGAAATTGAAATCATAAAATAATTAAACTTGGGTTTTGATTGTGGCTTGACTTGGAGTACAAGGTTCCATCTCAGAACGATGAATGTCATATTCAGATCAATAATTTCTCAGTAACTAGTCTTTTGTTTATTATTTATATTAATCATAAATTCGAGTATTTAATATTTTATTAAAAAAGTGTAGACGATAGTACTGATATGGCTCTTTTTTTGGGGAAAAAAATAAAAATAGAGATGCAACATTTGCTTTTTGTGCACATTCGCAATACATAATTTTATTTATTATTTAATCAATGTTTAGGCTCTACACGATCATTAATGCAAATCCATAAAGCTAAAATTCCAAATGGGATCTCCATGAACTTTGATTTTACAATCCACTATCAAATTGTCTCCTTGTTTATTTACTTCTTTCATTTTTCTTGAGGAAATACTCTTTAGTCTCTAGTTCCCTTCTTTTTTCTTGATTCGATTCTATGAATTATGCCATATGATAGTTTGAGTGTATTCAAATTAAAGGATTTGATCTGAAGGATTATATTACAACAAAAAATTTAAAATTTAAGCTTTAATGATATGTATCCTCGATTATAACGTGGATGCATGTTAGTGACAATTATATGAATATAAAAAAAATATTAAAATAAAATAAGGATTTGATTTTCTATAACATTAATGATAGCTATATATGATACATTAACTTTTTGAAGTAAAAAAAACAAATTATGAGCTGGATTTAAGCAATGTATTTGAAAAGAATGAATTCAAATGACTTATTTTCGTAATTTTTTTGAAATATATTGTTTTGACTCAAGAATTCAAGAAAACTTTAAAAATTGAGAAAGTATGATTTCAAAGCTACTTCAGTTCTGAATCCTCAAAGCTTTATCCCGGCTAATTACCCTATTAATATTTGAGCAATTGATTTTCTAGGACTGAGATCCCTTAGCTTACATCATCGATTGCAACACAATCTAAATCATATATCATAATAAGTCAATCATTAACTATATCTGTGTAGAGCTGTTCGAGGGTAAATTTATATTATTTTATAACTATCATATTTGAAAACAAAAGAAGATTATATGCACGCAACGTGTACATTGAGTTACTGTCATACACGAAATGAATAAATTCGAAGGGAATTGGATACAAAAAATAAGAATCGGGAATTTTAACCATACTCAAACGAAATCATTTACAAATAAATATAAATGAAGAAAAAAAATTCTTTAAAAATATAATATTTGTACTAATCAAATAGGATAAACAACTAGGCTAATAACCAGGCTTCACTCCTAATATGGTGCATTAATTAAGGGAGCGAGACCAAGCTAGAAATTAAGTTCTACCCAATTTACTGGCTTATAATTAAACATGTCCACACCAATGAAATCGTCACAAAATCTGATCCTGATCTTTTATAGAAGAGACAAAATGACAATTAACGTTGCTTTTGGTAAGAAAAAAGACATCAATTACTATATTACTCCTGATTGAAAATGATAGAAAAGAATCAATCAATGAGATGAATTAAAAGTAAGTAGTAGACATGAAATCTGTTGCTGCTAAATTTAGATAGATGTGCAAAAGATTAGACTCAAGCTGATCAGCATCTTGATGCACAAAACTTTACTTTTTAAGTATGAATATCGACATCGGTGGCAAATCACCCACATGTGTTATCTTTAATATATATTTTATTCTCGTGTGATTTGTAAATAAGCATTTTTATCCCATATATTTAGAAACCATAGCACACTGCTCTGGAGGGGTTAGGTTGCACATATTCACAAACAACAAGTAAACTGTATATTTTCAAAACATAAATCATAAATTGCCTATTTTGAAAACTAGAGAACTGCCAATTATCAAACCATGTAAACTGTATATTTGGAAAACCAGAGGAGGTTGGTTGCCAAAAACCATTATCTTTATGTCTTTCTTACTCTAGAAAGAGATGTGGTTCAGTGGTTACACGTTTAAAAATTACATATCAAATTCAAATATTTATAAATTTGATGGGGCGACTGCATTTGCTCAAGCCAGCAGTCTGAGTTCCCCAAATCGTGAAAATCCCCAAAGAATTAATATCGGACAATTAAAAGTAAGCATAATAATATATATGCTGGAGATTTTGTATTCATAATATTGCTGAGCTAGACAGGATTGTATGTTTGTTGATTCATTCCCTGTATTGTTTCGTCTGTTGAAACATTGTAGAATGGCTATATCACTGTGAGTACATCATCGTACGTGAATATATTATCTTTTCCTACTTATAAAGACCAAAGCTTATGCAGATTAGGGTTCAAGATTGGAAAAAACACTTGTTTTACGATCGACAAAAATTAATTAAGCATCTTAATTTATGTATTTAAGTAAACTTACCATAAAAACTGATAATCAAGTTCAAGACGATTGAATTTGATGAAAATTTGAGGTCATCCCTTCATTAACTTTCCTCTTCTTTTTCTTCTTCTTATACGGTATCCCTCTTGCCTTTGCTTGAGAATCCCTCACTTCCCTCAGATAAACACGTATAGACCCGTTCGCGAAAGGGTTTGTCTCGGATGCGCTGCCGTTCTCCTCATAAGCAGCGCGTAGCCTACCAATGATAGCATCGAGGCTGCCCCAGGCCTGTTTGAGGGGACAAATACAGGTCCCCGCAGGCTCGGGCTGCCCGAAAAACATGCACCCTAGTGTGTGAACCTTAGTTTTTCCGAACTGATCGAGATATCGAAGAAAATCAAGGACATGGTTGTAGTTGCACTGGGAGAGAGCCAGCGGGGGACGGAGGTTTCTCAGGTACTGCCCGAAGGTGTTCCAATCACGACGTTTTTGAGACTCGTATCGGCTTAGCTGAGGCGGTTGCGGTGTCTGAGTATGATGATCGGTTGCCGAAGCTGATGCTGATGCTGAAGCTAATATTGATGATGATGACGACGACGACGATCCTTGATTTTCAACTAGAGCATTTGTCATCATTTTGATATTTGATTTGGGCACTCAAGAATTTCTTACAAAGAAATAGAAAATGAGCAATAATTTCTACACATGATATGGTCCAATCGAAGTGCTTTAGCTCCTCTCTTTTTCTTCATTTTCAACACTATTTCTTCCTTTAATGGTA
This sequence comes from Haberlea rhodopensis, assembly GCA_907163345.1. NCBI lineage: Eukaryota > Viridiplantae > Streptophyta > Magnoliopsida > Lamiales > Gesneriaceae > Haberlea > Haberlea rhodopensis. Next base: position 96,379 of record CAJQUN010001007.1, read on the forward strand.
CCAAGTGTTTTCAAGTGTAATACTGCTCTTTTATTTATTTATTTATTCATATTTGTGTATTTGGGATAAGCATAGCATCATCGAAAGGTAATCACCATCTAAGTATATTAAGAAAACAGAATTGACACCCTGTAAATTACATTTTGATATTTACATTTTGATCCCTGTAAAAAGTCAATTCTAGAACTCTAAAAAAACCAATTTGTTTGAAACGTGCAACAATTACATGTAAGATTTTACGAAGAAAACAGAATAGAATAACAAAACAAGATTTAACGTGGTCTGACAATGTGTCTACATCCACGAGAGCAAGCGGAGGCTGAATTTTATTGATAATAATTCTTTAGGGTTACACACGAGTCTCTTTATATAATAACTCAAAAAACAAAAACTCTAGTCTAGACATACATGATAAATTACAAAAATACCCTCGTAACATACCGCTCTGCTCGCTCCTACATCTGCCCACTTTCAGTAGATGAGCCATTTACTTCAAAACAATTTAACTGTTTAATCAGAGTCTTTTTTAGGTAAAGTAGCTAAGGTTACCCGAGTTAATTAAGTAAAGATCATAGTGAGACGTATATAACCATACCTTTATCCTAGAGTTTAGAATGATCATTGATACTCCCAAAAAGAGTGATGAACTTTCTGTATCAATAAGAGGTCGGTATACATATCTTTCTGTCTTCTTCCACGAACCAAATAAGAAAACTAAATCTCGTGAGGACCTGCTAGGATAAAAAAAAAAGTGTTAGAAGGGTGTCGGAAGATTTTTCCTGCGTATCCCTCCGACCCTCAAGTCGGATGATAGGTGATATGGAGAAAATCTGTAGTTGAGTACTAATGTGTATATGGATGAAAACCATACTTGAAATTTTGAATTAGCTTGCTCTTTATAGGTGTTATCTCGCGGATGTGCAGCTTGAACCACTAAGGCCATGATTTACACGACTTCTGAAATCTCGGAACACGTCGACCGACCCGTAAGGCCACGATTCACGTCATTCCCTAAAATCTCGGGGCATGTCAGTTCAACCTGAACGTGGTCAAAAGGCTTAGACCCGGTCAACATATGCCAGGTGTGAGAGGTTTGAGATTATCTTCTATATGCTGGTGGCACCCTCGCTGATTAGCAAGACGAGAGCTCGGATCCTTGGGTCTTGCGACCTTGAAGATAATACTATCCTGAAGGTAATATGGCGAGGAATTCAGGAGCAGGGGAGATCGGGATGTCGGTTATGCTTATAATGCTAAGGCTATTGTTTTTCATGCATCAGGTCGGCAGGTCGGTGAATTTGGCTCAATGACTAGTTGGATGAACTCCAGTTAAAAACGAGGTTACCCAAAACATGAGAATCGAGAATTGTTCACATACTTAGAGTTGGGGCGGGTGCTTCGACCTCGTGAGGTCGGGAGGTCGACCATATACTTAGCATTGAGGTGAATGTTTTGACCCTTGAGGTTGAGAGGTCATATGTAATATGATAGGCTAATGTCATTCTCCCACAGGGTATGACAACCCCCCCTCCCCCTAATTGAGTTGACACATGTGGTCAGAAACTCGTATATTTGGTCGAGCAAGGAAACCTCAAGGCGAGAAAACATGGAGTTCGAAATTCAATCGTACAATTAGTAAATAGCGTCGGTTCAATCTCGGACTTGGTCTAAAAGGCCTAGACCCGATAAACACATTCCCAGAGCTGGGAGGCTAAAATTACCCCGAGCTAGGAAGAAATCTCGAATGAGATCGGTAAGTCGGTCATTAATACCACATTGATAACAATGTTTCTCATGACTCAGGTCGGGAGATCAGGAGGTCCTAAGATAATCTTATATTGGTTGAATAAAGCATCTTAGTTGGTCTCAGGACAAGAGCTCAGTGAACTCCTGATAAATCTAATCGAAGATGATAATTGTTGATGTTCATGTATCATCATCACAGGGGAAGGGTCAGAAAGGAGGTTAAGCGTTAACTCCTGATTTTCTATATTCTGTACAGCATGGCATGTACATGTTGACGTACGAGTATTGATGTTATTGTTGATGTGTTGTTGATTACATATGTTGTGATTGAGATAGATGATTGTTGTACTCAGATTGTTGTACATTCATGTTGTTGAGGTATATAGTTGATGCCGTATGCTACTTTTGGGCATACACTTGAGCTGTTATAACGTGTGAGGACATAAATATGATATGTGCTGCTACTATGGGACGTGAAGGCTGAGCCACTGACATATTGAGCTGAGAGTCATATCATATCGGTCCCGTTATAACAGGTTAGTGAATGAGACATGTCATGACATATTTGCATTTTGTGGTGCATGTCCAGAACAATCACAGTTGAGATCTTACGATGTTTATTTATCGTATTGTGTATTCTTATTGATATGGGAATGAGATGATTGTCTATCAATACTCATGTTGTGATGTTGTTTATGTAGGGACTCATAGACTGGGAATGCCGTGATTATGAGTCAGCTTCTGCTGCGAGATGAACCACTGATTATGATTTGAACATACTAGATTGTTCATCTGTATATGATGTAAATTTTTTGAAAATGTTGTAATAACTAGCATAGTATGACTCTTAATATGTGTGATTATCCACTTAATCACACTTTATAATTGTGTAATGATTTGATGCATAAATGAATAAGTAGCGAGGACCCCACATATGATTTCAGATGTGGAGATGATTCTTGGTGATGCCCTAGGTGTTGTTGTTACTGTTGACACTGATGCTAAAGGCCGATGTTTGGGGCCGCGGAGCTCTCCCCATCATCCCACCTTTATTGCTACTTCGTGGATAAGATCCCTCAGCTGATTTATCTGATTGATGTGGCTCCCTTTCCAGTTGCTGTATGTTACTTTGAGTGGAACTAAATGCACATTGGATTTACCACTATGCTGATACTAATATTTATGCTTTTCCTCAGGCACCAGCTCTCAGTGTGAGCCATTGCTTAAGAGAAGATCGGTTGACTCTGCCTCTACTATCTCTAGCCAGTCTAACAGTACAAATTTAAAGGTCTCGTCCCCATCTTTCTTTGTGGATGTTGCGACACAACCCCGCCACTCACCATTAGTACCTTTAGGTGTTATGATCGGGAATTGGAGGATACCGAGCTTTTACTTGCTTGCGGATGTCTTTTCATGAGCTACCTCCTCTTTTGGTGCTCCTACATATCAATATATTATATGTCATAATTCCTTTTGTGGTGACCTAGTTAGGACCATATGGTTAAGTTTCTCGTATTTTGGGTGGTGGTTATTTTGTCATGTTTCACTGTCGGACCACTGTTTGACTATATCTACTGAGTTTTTAGGTTTTGTGCGACATCCAGTGTGGTGCTTGGTCGATGGCTTTCAGCAAGCGATTTAGATATGAGATATTGCTTTGTTGTTTTTCTTTTATCACTTTCTAACTCTCGCACATCTTTATTTTTACCTTCAACTATTTGGAAGGCAGTTCCCTACTTCAGCCTCACTCTGGGCTAAATGGTTTGAAGAGACCTAACTTGGCTCTAGTAGATGTGTCAAGTTATTTGTGATTCTGTGGTGATCTATACTACCATTACACCATCTCATCAGCATCTTAATTGGTGCATCTTCGTAATTACTCCAAGATTGGCAAAGTTTTTGTTATTGTATTTCGTCTGTTAGGCATGTTTATTGACTTTGGGTCACATAATATATTTCATGTTTATAAAAAAATTAAATAAAATGGAGAAAATATCACCTAAAAATTGCATCTAATTAAATCTTAAATTTGTCCCCCAATCATGCCGAGACACATCATTGGAAAAAAAAAGTAAATATAAATTATCATTCCTTTCTAGTATAGATTTTTGATAAAACCTCCAGGTAAGTTTATTTGATGATATTCTGAATAGCACAGCATGTCATTGGATTGACACATCTATGGATATGCCAATCCAATGATTTGGGGTGCTCTTTCGGGTCATTCCAACCTTTATATAAAATATTCCATATAAATTTTCAGTGTAGAGAGATTGTCGCCAAGAGCCTAAATGTAACTAGTTTAATAACTCTAATATTTCAACAGAATATTTTCATTGGAGCGAACGAGCTTTCAATTAATAATTATGAGATAAAAAAATGTCCTGTAAAAAATATTTGCCATTAGAATAAAATACGAAAAACTAAAATTGTTTTTAAAAAAATATCTAAATACAACAAAAATTACATTATTTGTCACAATAAATGTCAAAGAATCATAAATGTTATGATCATTACATCCTATTATTACATATATAGATACCGAAATAATAATTGTTGGCACTATGATTAAGGCAACTAATAATGCTTAATTATAATAATATTAGTGCTGTCAGTGATGTTTTTGTTGTCATTAGCCGGCTTAATTTCTTTTATTGTTCATTACTTTTGTGGCTTTTACCTGAATACGTCTAATCTCCATACGTGCTAAGTGCTAACAACTTCATCTTTTCTATCATTTTACTCTCACTACAATCAGGAATGAATTTACAAGGTGCAGAGGAGGGGACAGTTGTGTCCTTTAACTTTTCTTATTACCAAAATTTTTTCTCCTCCCATTTTGTATATTATTATTTTTTTACCCCTTTTAACATATTTCTAAATTCGTCGATCCCTATGCTGCACAGACACGGATATAGGAACACGAGTACGATACAACACGAACATGGGGTCACAGGTTTTCAAAAATTACATGACACAACACTTGTAAGATACGACAATAATTTTTTAATTTTTTATATATATTCAACATATCCATATGTTCTAATATACTAGAATTCAAGAAAAACTTTAATTATCAACTATTTGAATAATAAAATTGAAAATGATGTCAAGTTGTAGACAATTCATTCACTAATTAAAACATACAAAAAAAGTTATAATTTTTTTAACATTTTTTGTTAAAAAAATTATAAAATTATTTTAAAAAATTATTTTTTAAAAAAATTATTAAAAAATCATTTTCCCGTGTCCGAAACGTGTCGGGATATTTTTTTAAAAAAAGATCCAAACACGTCACGTGGCGTGTCTGACACCGTGTTCGTGTCAGCGTCCACGAAGTATCCAGCACTGCATGTGATGATTTTTTGGAGTATCGGTTCAACATAGTTCGTCACTAACTACAATATATTCCTTTATCTTCTAAAATCATATCTGGGAAAACTTAAACAACGTTGTTCATATATATATATATACTAGTTAATTTGGCACCGCGTCAGTGAGCTTGTAACCTGGTATATATATCCAACAAAGCGTCCGATACAAGTTCAACAGACAGTTCTAGAGAATAAAAAGATGGTTCATACGCATTGAACATACATAATCGTACGTATATAAAATCAAATAGATTGGAGTAAACAGAAGTTTTCCCCAACAGTACACCATAGCAAGAGTTGCATATGATATCCTTGTAGGGCCCAATAGACTCTCTAAACAAAAGTCATGTACGAAAGTGCAGTAGTAGATGACATCAATCACAATAAAAGTAAATCTCAACGAGCTCCAAAAAACCAATCAAAAGTTGTTCGCAAGAATTTTCAAAATGACGATGGCTCATCTCATAATGCAGATATGTGTTCGGTTTCTCATAGCAGTAGCGAGCATCGCATAAGAGGAATTATAGTTTATATTATTGTTGTAGTTGCATTGTTATTTTAGGATATTGCTCTTATATTACTTGCTATGGCCTCATGATTAATGAATCATCTTACTTTTATAATTATTTATATACTTTCTGACAAATAATGAATATAAATGTGACGTCCCAAATTATTATCAAACAAGTAATATATAATTATCATAATTTAATTTTTCTAATTTTTTTTTGATATAATCTCCTTATATCCTTATACATGAAGGAAATTTTTGATGCCAAACATCATAACAAAGGTAATCGAGAACAATCACATATTAGCAACGGGTCGCAGGTAAGCCAAAACTCAAAATGTATACAAACAAGCAAAGCTGACGATCTATAATCTACCAAAAATTCATCATGCCGGATATTTTATAAAAAAATATTATTAAAGTTGCCACAACGAAAACTTATTTTTAACTCTTTTTTTTAAAATAAGTATATAAAAAAATTTATTATTAAAGTTTGCCACGAAAAAAATCTATTTTAAACTATCTGTTTTTTTAATTCATATATTTGATGCCAAATATCAGAACAAAGGTAATACCACATATTAGCAATGTGTTGTAGGTAAGCAAAAAATCAAAATGTACATAAACAAGCAAAATCGACATGTAATCTACCAAAAATTTATCATACCGAATATTTTACAAAAAATACAAATACAAAAATAAAAGTAAAACTAAAACAAAAAGAAAACAAAAATTTTTTTTGAAAAATAAAAAAAAGCCGCGTGAGGTTACTGTTCATTGAAACAGTAACCTCACGCGGCTTATATATATGGTATATATATTTGATGCCAAACATCAGAACAAATGTAATACCACATATTAGCAATGTGTCGTAGGTAAGCAAAAAATCAAAATGTACATAAACAAGCTAAATCGATATGTAATCTACCAAAAATTTATCATACCGAATATTTTACAAACAATACAAATACAAAAATAAAAGAAAAACTAAAACAAAAAGAAAACAAATTTTTTTTTTGTAAAATAAAAAAAGCCGCGTGAGGTTACTGTTTATTGTATGGTATAATATATGTATATATATATATTAACTTAACAATATGGTACTTCGTTATGGAAATGGCTACCGCGATGAGGCCGTCGATTGCGCTTAGAGATAATGATCAGTTCGAAATTCTATATTAAAGGATTCTGATGTCAATTCAAAATCTAAGTGCGAATATAGAATAAAATGAAATAATTTGTACTTGGAAACAAATTTTTTTCCTTTTAGACCTTTAAGCATAAATTTGTCAAAATTTTGGGGTTATTTATTTAAATAACCCAAATAAAACAAATAATTATAAAAATAACCCGAATTCTGAAAACATTTAAAAACTAACCTTACCCGCCAACTCAGTTGGCGGGTCCAATAGGTCACGCCAACTGAGTTGGCGTGACCATATAAAATATTGGTCACGCCAACTCAGTTGGCGTGACCACCGTTGAATAGTAGTCACGCCAACTGAGTTGGCGTGACCTTTGTTTTATAGAGTCACGCCAACTGAGTTGGCGTGACATTATTTTAATAGTGCCGCCAACTCAGTTGGCGGCACTAAATGGCTATAAATAAGCCCGTCCGCCTCTTAGTTTTCTCACCAATTCACAACTTCCCTTTAAATATTTATAACTTCTCTTTTAATATTTTTATTATATGATAAATTCTGATTATGCTCTGTAGTTGCAGCTTTAGCTGATCTTCTACATCAGAAAAGATTTATTAGCTACTAGTAATAGTTTTCTGTAGTTATCAAAATATGTCTATTCAAGTTTTATTTTATTGGGGGGGGTAATATTATACAAGATTCTGAGTTCGTCCGATATGATCGTGGTCCATCAAGAGGTACAACTATACGGCGTACAATTAATTTTCTACAATTATTAGATAAAATATATGATATCACTGGGTTCGATCGCAACCAGTTTCTTTTGAAATTATATGCTAGGCATATGTTCAAAGATTTTTCGGGGTTACGTCAGACTGTTTTACCCATAGATGATGATTACAATTTAGCATGGCTACTTGATTCAGAACAGGGTCATAGTTGCTTGGAATTTTATATACAAGCAGAACCAAGGAATTATGATTATGTTCCAGAAATGCCAATGAGTGGCAGTTTTTCAGAAGGATTGACGACATCTGTTATTCCAGAGACGTCTGTTGCTCGACATCAAGCTGAGGGTTCATATAGTGGTGGAGACCGAGATGATCATCCAGTAGATGTTGATAATGTTGCCGCTGAGCCACGAGCAGACAGTTTTGCTGATTTTGGTGATCAAATTAATTCTGAACCAGAGGGGATTCCATCTGATGATGAGACTGATGCTGATGATGATGAAGTTGATATTGGTGTGATGGCAGAAGCAGTTGAAAACCAAGAGGAGGGGGCACCAACCATGACAAATGATCATAATCTTTATCCAACAATCCCATTCTTTTCCATGACACATCCAGAAGTTTTTGGAGATTCGATTGACAATCCAACAGGCCGTTGGGTGAGTTTTTATGATTACTCCAAAGGTGAAATCCATCGCAACATGGTCTTCAAAGATAAATTTCATCTGCAGGCAGCTGTGAAGGATTATTCAGTACGTGTTGCAAAACGTGAGTACCATGTTGTTAAGAGTACAAAAACATTGTGGAAAGTAATATGCAAACACGGTACAGAGGATATACCTTGCAGATGGTACCTGCGTGCATGTTTGGATAAAAAAGTTGGGTTATTCAAAATAACCAAATATGGTGGTCCTCACACTTGTCTGCTGAGTGAGCTGTCGCTTGATCATTCGAACTTGGATAAGAATATGATTGCTAGCTTGTTATTGGGAATCGTTCGTCGTGATCCAGCTTATGAAATCAAGTATGTGATTCAAACGGTGAAAGATAAGTATGGCTTTGAAATATCATATGCAAAAGGCTGGCATAGTTTGAAACGTGCAATACGGAACGTGTATGGAACCTGGGAGAGCTCGGTCAACAAATTACCTTTCTATATGGGAGCTTTGAAAAAATGGAACCCAGGCACAGTCGTGGAGTGGGATCATCTTGATAATGCAAGACCGAGAGAAAAAACTTTGAGTTATGTTTTCTGGGCCTTCCAACCGTGCATAGATGGTTTCCGCCACTGTCGTCAAGTTATTACAGTGGATGGCACACATCTGTATGTAAAATATCAGCATAAGATGTTGATTGCTGTCTCCATGGACGCGAATAATCAAGTGTTACCGCTGGCATTTTCAATTGTCGATGAAGAGAACTTTTTGTCATGGAAATGGTTCTTGGAGATGGTTAGCAAACACGTTATTGGAGAATCTGGCGGCGTGTGTTTGATTTCTGATCGACATCCGGGCCTTATTGCAGCTGCCGACTGTATCCCCGACTTTAAACCCCCCCGTGGAGTGCATCGATTTTGTTTGAGACATCTTTGCTCAAACTTTAATAGTCGTTTCAAAAACGTGCACTTAAAAGACTTGTGTTGGAAAGCTGGATCAGAAAATCAACTGATAAAATTTGAGCATACGATGGAAGAGATCAAAACCATTGAACCAAGGGCTTTTGATTACCTGAATCGGATTGATAAGTCTCAGTGGACACTTGCTCATGATGAAGGATGGCGTTGTGGTATCCTAACAACAAATATGTCGGAGTGCATAAATGGAGTCATGAAAGGTGCACGTCGCCTTCCAATCACTGCTATTGTACAGTTAACATTCGATCGTTGTGTGCATTATTTTTTGGAGCGAGTGAAAAAAGCTGATAGAATGATCGAAAATAATCAAGAATGGCCGGATTATGCTTTTGAAAAATATGCTCGGGCTGATCTTCACTCCATTCATCATGAAGTTCAGATGTTTGATCGAAGGCATTTAACAGCCTCAGTTATCACAAGGATGCAAGTTGGACGTGGGGGTAATACTCATGTTGTGAAGCTCAAATCAAGGGAATGTTCTTGTGGGAAGTGGAAAGAATTTGGGATTCCTTGCTCACATGTGATACAAGTATGTCGAGCTTATGGCATAAACGCAAAAACATTTGTCAAGGAGTATTATAATATGCAAGAATATTGGAGCACATATCAAGGTGAATTTGAGCCATTATGGGGAGAGCAGTATTGGGAAACCCCGTCGTTCGAACTGTACCACAATTCCACCTTGCGTACTATAAGAAGACGAGGTCGAGACCGAACAACACGCATGCAAAATGAGATGGATTGGCCTGAAGCCCGGGCAAGACGACATATGGCATCGAGTTCCCAAAACCGATAAAGTTGTAATTGTTTTTTGATATTGTTATTGTTATTGTTTTTGATATTGTTCTTGTTATTGTTACTTTTATTGTTATTGTGTTATTGTTATTGTCACATATCAAATAAGACATTCATATGGAAGTACATTCATTACATTTAATACTAAGATTCACAATAGGCAAACATGACTACATATATGAAGGCTAAAACTCTATAATGCCCCGCCAGTACCACAACGACGTGGCTGTTTCCGTCTCTGACCGCGTCCTTGCTGAATGGGTGGGTCTTCTTGCACTACAGGTACATCGTCCAGCTGAACATCAGGTGACAAATTAGGGAACACAACCGGTGACACGACAAATTGTGGTGACATCGATGCATATATCTCGGGGAATCTAATATTCACATCTGGGCTGGTTTGTTCTTGTGAGTACATGGGTTGATGAGGCGTGAAATGCGTTTGGTCATACAACTGATGCTGTGGTCGAGGAGTATAATAATCAGCGTACATGTCACTGGCATATGATGAAGAGGGACCTGGCATATATGTCGGGACATAGCTTGAAGGGCCAGCATCTCCAAAACCCGCATGCATCGACTGTACTTGTTCTTCATCACTCACATGCATCGGCTGTACTTGTTCACCTTGAGTCGCATGTCCCTCTTCGTAGGGCGGAAAGTTTCTATCGCGTCGTTCCTGCGCGACATGCAACACATTTTGTATGACATTTCTGACATCACTAAATGCATCCATGTACGCCCCTACGGATTGTTCCTCAGCGATATTACGGTCGCAGGTAACTGTTAATTGCGACAGCTGATCAATCTGAAATGAGTGAACATTTATTAAGTATTTAAATCTAAACACAATTTTCAAATATGTAATACATATTTCATAAAGCAACATACCACATGTTGCCATGCCGGGCCATCTCCATGTTGATAACCAGCCTCCACAAATTGTCGTTGATGGCCAATGAATCTACGTGTTACTCGTCCATACCAGTCATTGTACCCGACAATTACACCCTGTCCAGCTGACTCATATCGCGGGCTGTCCACGGTATGAGCATGTGCATTTCCCCATATAGTCATGTACCGCCTATGGTGTGCAGACCAGTCATTATTTGTTTTACCCCTGCGGTTAACTACATGTAATATATCATCCCCTGACCGTGGATCTGGTGGGATGTTTTGTACCATGCCGAACTGACGGAAAACCCGCTCAGGACGATGCATCTCAACTATGTCATACAAAATGAGTGGCCCGCTGTATGTCCATAACTCAGTATGCAGTCCTTCAATATAATCATCAGGGTACGGCTGCCAATTAAACTACAAATATAGTATTACATTAAAATAATGTTCAAAGACTATTATGTTTTATACATGAATATAAAAAATAAAATTACTTGGCTTAATGGCTGCTGGTCAAGGATGTCTCTAATAATTCGTAATGAATGTGTGCCAGTTTCTGTAAATCTTACTTTACATGTCCACCTGTGTACTCATAATCATCATAACAAAACATAAATTATATAACAAAATATTAAATATAATATTATACATTGCAAAATAATTTGTGATACATAACCTTGCACCATATGGAGCAACAGGTAAGTAATTGTCCTCATCGATTGGTATTGGCCCAATATCAATTCTCAGGCGTCCGAGTCGAGGAGCTAAACTTTCGAGCCGGGACCATGCCCAAATCTAAAACATTAACATGAAGAATATAAATTAAATATGCAAGATATATTTTTTCAGTATTTTAACATAAAGGTAACGATTACCTGTAGGAGTTGTAATGCACCACATATTACTTTTTTCCCTCTCTCCGCTGAAGTGCACAACTCACGATATAAGAATGCCAGCACAGCACTACCCCAGCTAAAATTACCAACAGAACTGATATCTTCTAATTTCTGTATGTACAATAATTTTACAGTATTGCCGGAGCTATCGGGGCACATAATCCCACCTATCATTAATAATGCACAACCTCGTGCATATTTAGCAACCTCATCCGCCGTACTATGCAAATGGATCCGATTTACTATTAAATGATGACTCAACGCAGACATTAACAAACATGCACCTTTAAAGTGACCCGGATCTGGTGTAAATCCCAAATGACGATAACAATATTCTTGCCACTCGGGTAGTGTCTTATCAAAATTGGCACCTGACACTGCAAGACCATTTATTGGCAGACCCCAAATAACTGCAATGTCTTGCAGTGTAATAGTCGCCTCTCCAGATCTCAGATGGAATGTATGCGTTTCACGACGCCATCTCTATACTAACGCCGTGATTAGATGAGGGTCAATGGTAATCTTATTACACCTATATACACCATAAAACCCAAACTCATGTAACATACTTACAACACGTGTGTCTAATGGGCAAAGATCCCAAAAATAGCTGCTCGGATTTCTCACACGCAAGGGCCGATCAATATCACCCTGCCCATACATCTTCAGAACGATGACATGACTGCAATACCAACAGATGATCATCGATCGGGCCTGGTACATTCATCGGATCCATCCTATTATATGAAACAAAAAATATATTAGTACATATAAACAACATAAAGTAAACAAAATAAATTAAAACTGATAAAACATGACGATGCTACCGCCGACAACCACCAGCCATCAGCAACCGGCGGCGGCGGCGGCCGACGGCGGCAGCAGACGGCGGCAGCAGACGGCGCCCGACGGCGGCAGCGGACGGCGGGGGGCGGCGGACGGCAGCGAAAAAGTGTGACAGAAATTAATTCACAGCGATATGATTTTTACCTCTAAATTCTGAATCTGAAACTACGAAGAGACTGGAAGCAAAATGAGAAAAAAAGATAGTAACTTGGAGGTCAAACGCGAGGAAGAATTTAGACTGTAAATCGCCGAAGTTGTTGCCGAAGAAGAAGGGTTGCGGAAATTTTATAACTCCAAGTCACGCCAACTCAGTTGGCGTGACCTTTAATGGGTCACGCCAACTGAGTTGGCGTGACACATGATATTTATTGGTCACGCCAACTGAGTTGGCGTGACCAATAATTATTCCCACCAACTTGCACACCAACTTGCAGCTCCAGTTGGCGTGAATAATGGTCACGCCAACTGGGTTGGCGTGACCGTAAAAAACAAAGGTCACGCCAACTCAGTTGGCGTGACTAATATATTTTAAATTGGTCACGCCAACTCAGTTGGCGTGACCAAAATTTTTTTAGGTGACGCCAACTGAGTTGGCGTGACCAATTGGTCACGCCAACTGGGTTGGCGGTTTAGGTTACTTTTGAAATGTTTTTATTTTTCGGGTTATTTTTGAAATTATTTATTTTATTAAGGTTATTTAATTAATAAACCCCAAAATTTTGCCTAACTTTATATAATTTGTCAGGTTTTTCATCATAGAGAACTTTGAATCCAAATATTTAAAGTTGACATACCTCACATGTGAGCACACGCGCAAGCAACAATCATAAAATTTTATTCATAATTTTAATTTAATTATCATAATTATTTTTTATCTTTTATTTTATTATTTGACAAACTAATACAAAATGACTAATTAATTATCAATTAAAATTTTTAATCTCAACTTTAAAAATATAAATTAGTCTTTTTAAATTCATTTGTAAATTTTTTAGCAAGATCTTGAAGAACGACACTTGTCAAAAACAAATAAATTAGAAAAAAATTATTTCAAAATAATATCTATATATATGTATATAATTATTCTTTTAAGACTATATAATATTAAAATATTATTTAGTTGAGTATCGTACATATATAAAAAACCAATCAGATCTCAAGTAAATCTCCACTAGTCCATTTACTGAAAAATAGATTTAAAATATTTGATTCTATATATTTTCACAATAATTAATATTATTTAGACATCCTCTTTAAAAATTAATAATTTGCTCGTACAGGACGAGCCATGATTGAGGTGAAGGTTGAAGCTGTCAATACACATTAAATACGGAACGGGCCATGATTGAGGGCTCATCCATTTACACATTAATTGTTAATGGGCTAGGGATTAATTGAATTAGGCAGTGGAGTTGCCCATATAACCCTTGCGGCTTGAATTATGTAAGCCCAATAGTTTCCATTTTCTGAATTGTAACGGGAGTTCAGATTTTAGAGTAGAAATGTGGAGAAGTTAACATCAATTGATGCTCAATTTTTTTTTTTTTTTACATATTTTAGGGGTCAATTTTTTTTTTTTACATATTTTAGGGAAGGACGGAGACTCAAACACGAGAACTCTTATATTGAGAAATAGATAATAACCATTAGATTAAAGCCTTGTTGTCATCAAATGATGCTCAGTTGAGGTTTTTGGTTACTGGAAAAGTGTCCGAGGATGATAAGCTCTGGAATATTTTGGGGGATGAATTTAAAAGATTTTTTTTTTAAAGGAATAACATAAAAAAAAGTTATGGGGAGGTCCAAAAAACGTATCCAAAGATATGCTTATAAGCCCAGGTGTGATTCATGGAGCCAAGATTGATTCTTCCAGAAGCACTCCATCTTAGGCAATATCTTGTGAATTGGTTTCTTGCCATAATTGTAGAGATTTTTGTATATTCTACTTACCTTACCAAGCAATTGTATAAGTGTATAAAGTTCAATATTACAGAGAAATAAAAGCATTCAATTGAGTCAAATAAACTTCTATTTGGTATCAGAGCCTTCCTCTCCAATGAGAACCGATCCTCTCCCAAATTTCATGGCTTCTGCAAATTCTTCAATCTCCGATACCTCCATGTCCGACCCAATCACCTCACGTCCCTCGGCTGCCTCAACCTTTCTTGATTTGACAAGCACTGAGTTGATCCCTATCAACGCTCACCAACAGTTGTTGCTGCAACTTTAACCTTCGAATTTTGCCTCATGGCGTGCCCAAGTTCATCACTTACTTTGTTTTCTAGATGGCACGTCGCCTTGCCCACCGGCTGGAACCACCACAGAATCCCTCAGACCTCAGTGCTCACCTCATTTGGCAACAACATGATGCACTCTTGCTATCTACCCTTCTTGGTTCAGTTTCAGCGGAAATAGTTCCCCTCATATTCAATGCGAAAACTGCAGCTGAGGCTTGGTAAATCCTTTCCCGACTTTATGCAAATCGCTCATACACAAGAGTGATGCAATTAAAAGATGACCTCTCCAATGCCACACTTGGCTCTCAATCGGTTTCGGCGTTTCTTCAATCAATTAAGGCCAAGGCAGACGAACCCGCTGTGATTGAGAGCCCACTCAAAGATGATGACCTCACCCTTTATATTCTGAATGGTCTTGGTGCATCATACAGGGACATCGCTGCACCGATTCGTGCGAGGGAGGCACCCCTTCGTTTTGAAGAATTGCATGATTTGCTTGTAGCACATGAGGCCTATCTCAAACTACTTGAATCCACCACGGCATCACTCGTTTCATCGGCCAATAATGCTCAGTTCTCTCGCTATAATGGTCGTAACGACTCTCAGCCTCCTACTAGTGGTCGCGGGAATACTTCGTAACGACTCTCAGCCTCAGCCTCATACTTTGGGTGGTTACCCTCGTGCACCTCTTATCTGCCAATATTGTGGATATCCTGGCCACACGGTTCGCCAATGCCGCCAAATACCTCCTGTTGCTAACACTGTGGTCTCGCCTCCCACTCAAGTAGATCATTCTCAGTGGCTTGTTGACTCTGGTGCGTCACATACCATAACACACCTGATCTTGCCAATCTCACTGTGCACTTTGAATATGATGGCCTGATGAGGTTCACATTGCCAATGGTCAAGGTTTGTGTATCTATCATGTTGGCTCGTCTCATATCAATCATGATACTCGTACCTTTACATTATCTAATATTTTATATGTTTCCGCGGCTAACCGCAATCTTTTTTTTTGATCGGCTAACCGCAATCTTTTATCAGTGTATCAGTTTGCTAAGGATAACAATGTTCTTTTTGAGTTTCATCCGTTTCACTTTGTCGTGAAGGATCGGAGTACGGGAGCGAGTCTTATCTCCGGGCAGTGCATTAACAGTGTTTATCATCTGAAAAGTTTACTTCCAACACAAATGCTCCACCTTTGGCTTTTTCAGGTGAACGTGCAAGCATGGACCGTTGGCACCAACAATTTGGTCATTTGTCTGCTCGGATTAGTTCCTTCATTGCTAAGAAATTTAATTTACCTAGCTTAAAACAATTCTCAATTGATTTGAATAATTGTAGCTCGTGCCTTTTAAATAAAAGCACTTAGTTGTCGTTTAAATTATCTTCAGTTGTTTCTACGCATCCACAACACTTTATATTTGCTGATGTTTGGGACCTACTAAATCTGCATCTACAAATGACAACCGATATTATATACCACTCGTGGATCATTTTACAAAATATGGCTGGCTATATCCCTTGTAGTTAAAGTCACAGGTTGCTCCTGTCTTTACACAGTTCCATACTTTGGTTGAGAAACAGTTTAAGTGCGCCATTCAAAATTTTTATTCGGGCAATGGGGGGTGAATTCCTATCTCTTCGGCAATATCTCGTTGATAATGGCATTAGTTGACATACTTCTGCACCACATACACCACAAAAGAATGTGACTTCTGAACGTCGTCATCGACAGATTGTAACAATGGGGCGATCCTTACTTCATCACGCTTCTCTAACTATGGAATTTTGGGACTTTGCTTTTCAAAAGCAGTATATTTGCTCAACAGACTTCCCATGCCTCTCTTGCAGAGCTCTTCGCCATTTGAAACTTTGTTTCATCGTCCTCCGAATTATTTGAAGTTACGCACTTTTGGATGTTTGTGTTATCCTTGGTTGAGACCTTATGCATATGGGAAGCTTGCCAGTCCTTCTCGCCGGTGTCTCTTTCTCGGGTACTCAAATACCCAAAGTGCCTATAAGTGCTTACCTTCGGACGGCTATATCTCTCAAGACATGTTCGCTTCTGTAAAGATCTCTTCCTTATGAGACATCTCACTCTCTGGCTCCCCCTATCAACCACAAGATAAATCATCCTCCTCGTTACTGCCAGCTACCCCTGATATTTCCAGGTGGACTCGTGATCGGCCTGCAGTGCCTCCACTCTCTCCGGAACCACCATCCCTGCCTCCTGCAGAACCAACTTCCTCAGTTGACATGCTGTCTCCTCCCTTATCTATCTCATCCGCCACTGGTCCTGCCTATATTACTTCTGGCCGCTGTAGTGACCCATCCAACTCTACCTCCTCCAGCACGCTCCTAATTTATACATAATCGTACTCATGCCATGCGGACTCGTTCCATGAATAACATCTACAAGCCAAAGGTTTTGAATCTTACCACTAAGCATCCTGTCTCTCGTCCTGTTGAACCCAACTGTGTTTCTCAGGCTCTTCGGGATCTAGAATGGCGATGTGCCATGTCTGACAATTGCACTGCTCTTGCCAAACATGGAACATGGGATCTTGTTCCTCCACCGATTCATAGCAATATTGTTGGTTCTAAATGGATTTTCCGCATCAAATGCAAACTGACTTGTTGCTAAAGGCTTTCAACAGCGTCCAAGCGTAGATTTCAAGGAAACATTTAGCCCTTTTCTTAAACCTACCACCATTCGAACCATTCCGCCATTGGCTACATGTATCGTTGGTCTATTCGGCAACTTGATGTTAGTAATGCCTTCTTGCATGGGACCCTATCTGAACATGTTTATATGACACAGCCTGCTGGTTTTGTTGATACTTCTCGTCCTTCCTATGTATGCAAACTACGGAAATCAATCTACGGTCTCAAAAAAACCCCTCGTGTCTGGTTTACGATATTAAGCATATACTTAACACAACAAACAAATCGAACTACAAAAAACATATACTTACAGTAGCAGTGATAAATAGAAGACTTAAGAACAAGAATCTGGAAACGATTCTGGACGAGACCACAACAAGCCGTGTGCCCGTAAACTCAAATTTCTGCCTATAAGCTTCTGGCCTCCTGGACAAGAGAGTTCCAAGGTACAACGCTCAATCGCCTCTGTTCGGAATGAAGCAGAAATCCGAGCAGACTCACTTGAACACTAGTAGTGTGTAGTACTCTCAAATGTATGAAATATATATGAGTGAACAATTTTCGGAATGAAGAAAGCATAGAGCTGGAGCAGCTTATATAGCTGAGCAGCAGACCTCTCCAAAGGTCTCAGATAATTAAGTGTAATGTTTAGTAGGGTAGATGAAAAGTCTCAACACTTAACATCAGATTAATACAGATTTAAGTCTCACACTGAAATCTGAAATCAATTCTGCAGGTAGGCGAAAAGTTTCAAACTTAATACTCAGTAGAATATGAAAAGTCAGGTAGATGAAAAGTCATTTCAGAAATCCGAGTAGTAAAAGATAGACCTGCCTTCGCGGCAACAACACACGCGACGCGACGCGCCGAGCAGAGCGGAAGGACGGCGCGCGAGGGCACCCATCTTTTCTGCTTAACTACACTCTATTGATTTGTTTCCCATTATAAACAAACCATAAGTGTCTCAATTCAATGTGAGATTTCTTTAGCCTAATTGACAATTCATAAATAACTTACTATAATTTTGTTCTCATTAACAAATTAAACTTAATGATTTGGGCTTTAAATATCAATCCCAACTCCAACTCATTAATCCCAAGAGTCTCTCCCTTGTGAGGCTCGACATAAGGCACACCAATGTTTTAGACCCATTACCAAGCGCTTGGATATGGGTTCATATAAAGAGTGGTCGGAAGAAAGTCAGCAAGAATGGATTCTGGATGAACTTAGCGGCAAGCGACCCCTATTTGGACCAGATCTTCAAAAGACCAAAGAGATTTCCGATGTTTTGAACATGTTCCATGTTTTGGCGTAACTCCAATCAGACTGCTTTGGTGCATATATCATTTCAATGGCTACACCCCCATTTGATGTGTTGGTTGTTGAGCTTCTGCAACGTGAGTGCCACGTGAAGCAGCCACTAAGCGTCGTTCCACTTTTCGAGAGATTAGCTGATCTAGAGGTTGCTCCTGCTGCTGTTGCACGTCTTCTCTCAGTTGATTGGTACAAAAACTAGATCAATGGTAAGCAGAAAGTCATGATTGGGTATTCAGACTCTGGCAAAGATGCCGGTAGGCTATCTGCTCCATGGCAATTGTACAAGGCCCAAGAGGAGCTTATTAAAGTTGCCAAAAAATATGGCGTGAAACTGACGATGTTCCATTGGTCAAGGAGGAACCGTAGGAAAAGGAGGCGGTCCCACTCACCTTGCTATATTGTCTCAACCAGCAGACAACGTGCTTGGATCTCTTCGTGTCACGATTCAGGGAGAAGTCACCGAGCAATCATTTGGGGAGGAGAACTTGTGCTTCAGAACACTTCAACGCTATACTGCCGCCACACTCGAACATGGAATGCATCCCCCAATCTCACCCAAACCAGAGTGGCGGGCACTTTTGGACGAAATCGCTACTGTCGCCACGGAAGAGTACCTGTCAATTGTCTTCAAAGAACCCCGTTTTTTTTATATTTTCGCCTTGTGAGTAGTAACGTTTTTAATTACCTTTGTTACTACATTTGCGAACAAAATTCAGCAAATGTAAACTATAATAGGCCACTCCGGAACTAGAGCAAGGAAGAATGCACATCGGGAGTCGTCGATCAAAATGGAAACCTAGTGGGGGCATTGGATCACTAAGAGCTATTCCATGATCTTTGCGTGGACACAGACCAGATTCCATATCCCATTTTGGCTAGGATTTGGGGCGGCATTCAAATACGCCATACAAAAGGACATCAAAAACCTGAAAATGCTGCAAGAAATGTACAACAAACGGCCTTTCTTTAGAGTCACAATCGATTTAGTCGAGATGGTTTTTGCCAAGGGTGACCTGGTATTACTGCATTGTATGATCAACTCCTGGTTTCAAAAGACTTGTGGTCGTTTGGCGTCTAGGTAATTTCTTAAGTTTGTCTGTTGGTATTTGAAGAAAGATTGATGATGAAGAATTATGAAAGCTGTTAACTTGGGCCTTTGGATGGATTGATTTTGAATTTAAAAAAAAAACTTGATAGATTAATGTTAAATGACTCCATGAAATAAGTAAGCACTAAAAAACTTAAAATGGTACAGACGGATGTAGACCATGAGTTTACAATTACTTGTTTTCGAGTCCTTACATTCAAAATTATCCTTGTTTGTCTCGTACATAGGTTGCTGGACACAAGGATCTTTTGGAAGGAGACCCTTTGAAGCAATGCCTTCGTTTACGTTATTCTTACATCACAACATTGAATGTCAGCAAAGCTATCATGTTAAGTTGAGGCCTCACATTCCAAAGAGTACATGGAATCCAAACCGGCCAACGAACTCGTGAAACTGAATCCAACTAGTTAGTATGCTCCTGGATTGGAGGATACCCTCATTTTAATGATGAAGGGTATCGCTGCTGGACTGTAGAACACGGGCTAATTAATAGCATATCATGCTTTTCTTTTTTACGTGATTTATATATTTTCAAGATTTCTCCATTCAGAAGATTTTATCAAGTTTTAGTTAACTGCAACTTGTACTGCTTAACATTAATGTTATGAATTATGTTGATTTTTTCTCTTTGTTTGGGCTAAGTTTGGTGGTTATTGTTTGTTATGAGTGCAGGATCGCGTTATGAAATTATTGATTTTTACTGTTTGATTAGGCACTGTTCATGTGTACTGTTAACGGCAGTAAGGGAATTGAGTAAGATTGAGAGCTAAAGTCCAATAGGGACTTGTAACATTTTGAGTAAGATTGAGAGCTAAAGTCCAATAGGGACTTGTAACATTTTTTGTTGGGAAAAAACTTAACTTAATTCCATTCATGAATAAAAGTGCTATAAATAAACCACAAAGTTTTGAAAGAAAACACCTAAACAACCAAACCTAATCCTAATCCTAATCCTAAATCTGAATAAATCAAAATCCTAATAAAATATAAAAAAGATCCAGAATCTAAACTACTCAATTATTTTGGACTACCCATGGGCTTCATGGCCCGTAACATTACTCACTCCTTGGAAATCATGTTTGTCCGCAAACACTAAACATGGATATTGCTTTTTCTTGTTTTCCTCCGGTGTGCGTTGGTGTCGAAACATTTTTTTCCATCGACTAAACCATCCAGACGGATTTGATATTACATTGGGGAAAATCAAGTTTTGAATACCGAGGTACATAGAGATGGCTAGGGGTGCTTATCGGACCGGATCGATCCGGTCCCGGTCCGAAACCGGACCAGTTAGTCCGGTCCGAAACCGGAACCGGACGAACCGGTCCCGAACCGGTTTGATATCGGACGGATCGGTTCTACCGTTCCGGATCCGGTATCTTACCGGTTTCGGACCAAACGGATCCGGTTCCGGATTGAACCGGAACCGGATCCATTTTTTAAAAAAAAAAAAAATTCGATAAATCCTTTCATTTTTTCTTTTTTTTTTAAAAAAAAAAAAAAGAAAAAAGAAAAATCCGGTTCCGGGTTGGAACCGGTCCAACCCGGAACCGGTGGAACCGGAACCGGATCCGATCCGGTTCCTTATCGGATCGGACCGGTTCCGCCCATAACGGGCCCGGAACCGGCCGGTTCCGATCCGGACTGGACCGGTTTGATCCGGTAACCACCCCTAGAGATGGCCATTGATGTTGCATTGTTGTCCTTTGGAATGCTGGTCGGTGGTGCCATGTTGATTGGTGTAGCCTTCGCTCTGATCTCGTTGATTCAAGATCATGGCCGACAGACATTGAGAAATCTCCTCTAACTTATCGAGAAGAGCTTGTTGTCGTTTCTCGGCTGCTGCCTTGAACGCTTGATGTCTTTTTACGAAGAATAGGAATTCGAGTGCATGATCGCATTATGGAATTATGGCTTCTTGCTGTTTGATTACTCTTCAAGGGTACTATTCACGACACTGTTCATGTGTACTGTTCACGGCAGTAAGGGAATTGAGTAAGATTGAGAGCTAAAGTCCAACAAAGACTTGTAACACTTTTTGTTGGGAAAAAAACTTAACTTAATTCCATTCATGAATAAAAGCACTATAAATAAACCACAAAGTATCATAGTCTTTTGAAATAAAACACCTAACTAGATAACTCCAAACAAAGATTTAAGTCAATCCTAAACAACCAAAACTAATCCTAATCCTAAATCTGAATAAACCAAAATCCTAATAAAATATAAAAAGATCAAGAATCTAAACTACTAAATTATTTTGGGTTATCCATGGGCTTCGTGGCCCATAACATGGTTGCTTCGAAACTTGCATGGAACAACAATTTCGAGAAACTAGCTTGTATTCTCTCTGTAAGAATTGGCATACATCTCAATAATTAAGTATCTCCTACCATCTGCGTTTCTACAAAAAAATAAAAATAAAAAAGCATACTCTTGTGAAAAACCTATGAACCCATGAATCAATGGCAACTTAACATCGTAAAAAAAAAAACAGTGAGGTGTGACAGTTTGTATACTTGATACAATTTCACCATTTGCATGGTTCGAGGAAGCTCTTCGCAGAAAATTTGTAAAGGTTTCTTGAATGTGGTTGCAGGCGGTTAAGAGAGGTACTCATCTTCATCAGATGGTATAGTTGAGCTTTTCGAACATATATCTTTACGATGAAGTTCTACCATCTTCTTCTCAGGATCACATAGTCCTACAAATCACAAACGTTGAAATTACAAAAACCAATAATATCTGCTAGGTAATTAATTTATGAAAATGGGTATCATGCTTGATACCGGAAAAATGAAATTTTAAAGTTCTGTAGAAAAAAAAATCGATGATACATGTGGACGCTGATATAACGCAAGCAATTAGTTGTGGGGCGAAGAATACGACTCTTATGAGCTACTTGCGTAGAAAAATGAATTTTAGTAGCACAGATAACACAAGAAACGAATTTTCTTATGCTATGTCCCATAAATATTTAGTTGGTTCATCTGAAAAAAAACGGTTATCAGAAAAATCCCTGCTCAAAGACATACCCGAACATTTGGGAATATCCCACACAGCAATAGAAGAGGGTGTACACTCCGCCCGGCATAGCTTCTTATTATCCTCGTGATCGACATTCATGGCAAGCATCCATGAACCGATGGTAACATCCTCATTGCTAAACATCCGGAAACTAATAGCAGACAAAGCTAAATAAATTTGGCAGAGGTTCACAGCAATGAAGTAACAGGGACACAACTAAAACATATCTTATCATTGAGAAATATTTCATGTATAAGAAACCAACAATGACCAAATCAGGCAGGTTTTCTAACAAATATTTTCTATGAAGTTGCAAAGGTTTATTTAGCATGCCTTGACGGAGCAGAGATACATCCAATAATCATATTCAAGATATGAGTTCACCAAGAACCAAACAATTTATAGGTCTGCATGTATAAAGATAACTACTATGCAACAGTTAAATAAAAAAACTGTGTCAATGGTGGTTTGGGGAATGCTTCACCAACAGTAATAGTTTCAAGGTAATGATTCCTTTCAAACATGAGCCAGAATCCAAAGAAACAAACATTTGGTTAAGCTACAACAAAAATACGTCATACAAACAAATGAAATCGCACTTTCACAGCCAACTTAAATACATGTCTGAAGAAGGTAGGTATTCGTAAAAGGAGATTGGAAGAACTAGCCTGTTATTTCTCAAGGTAACCAAGCTTGAGACCACATCTGCAGAGAGGGCGTAAATTGGGCCATAAGCATGAAGAAAATACTCTGTCCCTAGCAAATGTGACAGAGGTTCATACCTGTTAAAATAAAAGAGATCCAATCATCATACGCTAATGACATAAACTCACAATTATTTCAATGTCAATACATAAATGAAGTTAATTTCTAGGTGAATATATCTATATCAACAACAAATATTGTTTAACCGGTTGAATGGTGAGTGACAGCAGATTGCATATAAATATATATGTAATAATAATGTTATGGAACTAACCATTTTAATTTTGGATCTGCGAACACTGGACCTTTCTTCATGCATCCAAGATAAGTCTGCGAATGGGGACGCTCTTTAGCCAAGAGCAAGGAAAGCCGATCTGCTCATGAATAAAAAGTATAGCAAAAAATTTTATAAACAAAGCCAAAAGGTTGTGTAAACAAACAAAAACATGTACGAAAACTAAGCTACTTTCAAGTTCTTAAATCTATTCACCTGGTCGTAGATATATGTCATCATCAGCTTTGACATAGAACTCAGAATCATAAAGAGCGTAGGCAGCTTTGAAGAAAGCTAAACTGTAAACATAGACAAAAGTTAGAGTAAACCATAGAAAAAAGCTGTGCCAGCATACATATACAATGTCTCAGAACTAACGTTTTGTATGGGAGCATACTGTACTCCTCTTCAGTGTCTAGAAGTAGGAAATCATCGTATTCTGCTATCTCCTTCTGAAGCTCTGCCATCTTTGATTTATCACTCGTTCTACCGATTATGAATCTAAATGCCAAACCAGTACTTTGTTCCAATCTGCCACAGAATATAGTATAAGAAAATTTCAATTCATCCATGCATAAAACAGAGAGTGAAATGATACACGCCAAATCCAATTTAAAAATGAGGATTCCCATGGTGGAGCAGTAGGAATACCCAGAGTAGAAAAAAATCTCGATTGGACAAATATCTTTTCCAAATAACAATGCACATTTACGAGAAATTTAAATCTTATGTTACACTTGTTGATACATTCTATATGCTACATTGACGGTTTAACTGGCATATGTTGAGCTTTAATTAGATGTTCACCATCTATTTACAACAAGGATCATGATCATATCCATTAGTATTGCTTAGTACGTGGCTTGTGATAATCGAAGGATATGGATGTGTAATACGAGTTACAAAAAATCGCTAGATATAGGTAATTTATGTAATGTGAATAATTATATGGTGCTTGGTGTGTAGATTGAAAGTGAGATGACCGATCAACGATATGTTATCAATCACCAAAGAGTACCAAGCGTAGAATATATGGACTGATTCACAAGAACATAGCCTATCTCTCTGTTTTTATAAGCCATAGAAACATACAGACCATGATTATAGATGTATCATACAACATTGTAATTCTTCCTCAAGCGAAATCTCCCAAGCAACACAGCAATCGATTAAAAAAAAAAAAAATGCCACAGAAACAAGAAAGTGCAGAAAGAAGAAAGACCGGTTTCCATTTTCAATGATATATGAATAACATAAATCACCAAGCATAAGTATAAACAATTTAATTATATGCGGGTAATATACAGGCACTACAAAATGTAAACTAAAGAAATAAATGAAAAGGGGTACTAGGGAATACCGTTTGAGCGACTGATGATCGGAAGGAAACCAAGTCTGACGCAAGGCCCGGCGCCGGCCCGCAGATCCAAATCCGGTTTGAATACCCACAAATCCCATCACTTTATGACGCTTTTGTCCTTCTTTTGGAACGCCACCAGCATTACTAGTCCCACTGGAATACTTATCCCATTTCACATATACTGATAGAGGCTTACCTAATTCACATTTATACCCCAGACCCTGCCGTGAAATCGCGATAAACCCGAAAATAAAACCCGAAATCCCGATAAATAAACAGAGGATCATAGCCGTGGATCTCCGGCTGTAGGAATACGGGCGTGCGTAGAAGAATTTCTGTGACGATGGCATATTTCACAAACAATTCTTAAAAATGAATCAACGCAAACATAAACATGGACCCAAATTTAACCAAAAAACAAGAGTTTCGAAGTTGGAATTTTGGACTGATATTTCGTTTCTTTTGCCTTCTCTGTCAGGAAACTAATGTGGGTATGCGAAAACTGAAGTAAGATCTTGGATTCACAGCGGTGCATCAAAGAATCACTTCGCACAGTTTTTCAGAGTTTATCAGAGAGTGAGACGAGTGTCGGAGTAATTATTAGTTTGATTGTAGCACAAAATCTCAATAAGTATGCTTTGTTGTACTTGTAAAATCCGGAAACAGCCGATGTAAGTGTTAGGTTCTTTCACAGTTTTGGCGTCAACATTAAAATTTATTTGGCTAAAAATTGATTGATATATTATATTTTATAATTATACCCAAAAAGTACTTTTGTATTATGTGAAAAACTACTTAAATTTGTTTATATATATTAACAAATCTTATTTGATATATTTTCAAATTATTATTTTTTTCTTTCAATTTAATATTATCTATAATTTATTTAAATTTAGTAATCATTCTCTAGTGATTATATAAGTAATGATTTATCTAGAATTTATAATAAAAATGTGATAGGTATGCTCATACAATAAATATCTCATTAGCTAACGTATAAATACGGTGTTGAACTCTTGGTCTAGCTAGCTCAGCTGGTAAGAGCTCATACAATAAATAGACTCGAGTTCGAGTCTTGTAATATGCGAAAAAGTATTTAGCATATCATCTTTTAAAAAAAAAAAAATAATAATTCAATGCAGTGGGTATCTATGGATTCATCTTGGTAAGTAAATAACTCACATTTTTTTAGTTTAGAGGATAGGAGAGTAAAATAATTAGAACACCCACAAATATTTGTAGATGTTTATATATTAAATAATCTTTTGTCCCATATATGGTTTATGTTTCACAAAAAATTACATATGCATCTCCTATAGACGAGATTTATTACAATTTTTTTAATCACTAGTTTAAATAATAACATATACATATTGATCATCTGTATAATAATTTTATTATAATATCATCTAGTTGGTCAGAAATATAGAAAAAGTACAACTACCCCCATTAAATTACGTAAAATACATAATATGGGACATAGATCTGTCAAAGTAATTACAATTATGTTTTGAAACTCATCCAACGTTTTTTTTTCTTATCGAAAAATCCAATTTACTAAAACCTTAACCAAAAAATATACCATTGAACGGATTTTTGGGAAAAACTTCTAATTAATAAAAAGTATGCTGAACAATATAAATTAGGTCGAGGGTAGAGGAGATAACAACAGTAAAATGGGGGAAGTAAGTTGGGCCGAATCGGGCCGATTTCAACTCAATTTCAAGCCCGAAGCGCTATTCAGGCCCATTGTTTCATTCGGATCACCCATTCACGACCAAGATCGGACCGCCCGCCAATATCCAGCTCCCATAGACTAGGATTCCTTACCTCATCATTGTCATCGATCACAAATTCAAGCATTCGCTAGGCATCTTCTCCAACTGACAGCTAAAGCAAGACGTGAAGCACCTTTTTTATGTATCAGTTTTAATTTGTTGAAGATATACTCAAAATATGGTGATATATAATCGAAGAATTTGGAAAGTGGAATAGTTGGATCCAGAAACCTGGTGATTTGTTGTAGCTTGATATACGTTTGTGTTTAAAAAAAAAAAAAATTTATTGGTCTTATGATTATTTAATATTGTTCATCAGTGCTTTGGTGATATTATTGTGACTTGGAAGCTTTCTCAATTTGAATTTGGTGACTTTTCTATTTTGATGGAAAAATACCGAATCAATTGTTGCAAAAGACTGGCTAATCTATCGGGTTTCTTTTTTAAAAAAAAAGAAATGATAGTGTTTTTCATTAAAAACCCCCACCTGTTTGTTAACATGAATATAATTTTTTATGTGATAGTTCCAGTTAGACTTTATCAATTTTGATATAGGTATAAATATTAAATGTCGATGTCTTGGATTTTATATTGTATAGATGGAAGTTGCAAACTGTGAAATTGATATGGAGATCAACTGTCATTCTGAAACGAGCACGGGTGAAAAAAGAAAAAGATAAGGAAAGTCGAGATCTAAGTTTGGGAACATTTCACAAAGCTTATTAAGGAGGATGGGAGATGTGAAAAATGCCAGTGCAATCATTGTCAGAAGATATTTTCTTGTTCAAGCAGAAGTGGGACGACCCCATCTCCTCCGGCACATAGCAGATGGAATATGCCATGTCTTAAGCAAAGAAAGGGTAAAACAACACCAATACCGAGTTATCGGAGAGGTGGTATAGTGCAAAAAACGAGCCACATACAGTGGAAGTTTGATCAAGGAATTGGCCAATCCCCGAACTCACAATGCATGCTGTTGAAATTGAACCACTAGCGGAAAGGCTGGTTGATCCCCACATCAAACACTTAAAACAGTTGAAGATGATTATGGTGGTCAAGAACCAATAACTCCACGTGTAAAACTTCCTCTTCAATCTGCATTAAAATCTCATTTTAAAGGGGAGGCATGGATGAATGAATTCCAAAGATGTGTTACTAAACTCGTCGAACTCATGAATGGAAGAATTCCTGTGGGATCTCTTCAGGCATTTGCTGTTGCCACACCCGATTACTCAATATCTACTGCCCTGAAGTATTTGAATGAAATGGAAGATATTCCTCAGTCTAGTGAGATGT
>CAJQUN010001008.1:0-124462 GCA_907163345.1 Haberlea rhodopensis
TTCATTTGTGATTGAAGTAGTGACACGAAGTCAGGTGTGAACTGTACATGCAATGTACATGCACCAGTACACCGGTGACATCCCGATGTTCATAATTGGTCGGGAATTAATATATATCTGTGTAGACGTAAAAACACATAGTAAACACATGCAAAAAACACGCAGATCACGGACACCTACTAAAGGTGCGAAAACACACACTTCGCGCGATTCACCGACCACCGTGTACTTATCCGCTCCGTTCGCCGCCGTCCGACCACCTCTCGACGAGACCGACCTACCACCGTGTTCCTAACTCAGAGGCCCAACTTTCATACCAGATAATTGGATTTTGGTGTTCGAAAAAGTGCTTCGATTTTACCCTGGAAGGACGAGATCGTGTAGATTAGGGGTTTCTGAGCTTTTGATTCGATTTCTTCGAGTTTACAACAAATTGGACGAAGCCATACACCGAATCTCTTCCCTCACCTGACAAAGGTTTCTACACCAACCACCCGCCACTATCGCCGTCGGAGCTCGCCGGAATCGGCTGATAAGCGTGCGTGATACTGCGCGAAGGGGTAATATTTGATATCCGATTTTTCCGACTTTGCTTCGATAATTACCAGTTAATTTGGACTATAATTGTTGAATAATATTTTGAATTGGTGAAAAATAAGTTAGCAAATTAAATTGTGATGTAATCGCATCAATTTAATTACCCTAAATTGGTTAAGCTGTGACTAAAATTGATAACCAATTTTTAATGATTAGTTTATTGAATTGTGAATTTATATTGATATGCAGTGACTACTTCAACCCTACAAGTTCAAGTACCCTTGTTGATCGAGAAAGAAAGGTATGTTGCGATCGGTAACATACAACATGTATCTGTATCATTTGATATATGATTTGTTGTTGAATTATGTGACTTACGTGGCTATGTGATTTTATTTAAATTATGTGACATGCATAACATGCATGATTGGCACATCGGTGTATGAAAAATAAATATTTTGTTAACACACGTCATTTTTATACATACATCGATGCATGAGCATAAATGTTGAGCTACGATTCTTTGATACCCTATTATTTTGGATTCGATCAAGCATAAGGGTTGTACATGGTGCTATGACTGGCATTAAGTGGCCTAAAAGGCATAGAGATTCGTGGCCCTATGATTACTATGATTTTGTTGATATCGGGATTGTTGGCGTTTGCCGACGTCATCCTCTGGATTATCCCTATTTATTGAGACTGGTATAAGATGGCGCCTTGCTGACGTCATCTGTATGATATGATCTGATGTCAAGAGCTGGGATGCGGTGACGCTTTGACACAACGCACCATATATAGATATTCCTTTGCTTGACATGCTCGCGCGATTTAGCTATGTAGTATTTGGACTTTCATTTATTGGCTCCGAGATACCCAGCGGATGGGTGTATGATACCGACATGGCATGTCATGCATTGCATTCATTTCATATATCATTTTATAGATACATGATGTATATTTCATGATCGTTCCTTATTGGGCTTTTGCTCACCCCCAAGGGGGGCTGTTGTTGTCTTTGTGTGTGGACAATGGCAGGTAGTACAGGTGGCCATGACCTCAGAGAGTACACATTCGGTGGGAGCCACAATTGAGAGGTTTATTTTCCTTCTTGTCCCCAGTCGTATATGTACTAGTGGTGTGTCCCTGGAGTGTAGGGAGTTTATGTATATTTAGTTTATTTTGCTCAGTATGGATATGTGTTTCATAGTTTGATTTGTGTTGATGGAGATGAAATTGATGGTATCTATACATATTTTGACTATTGGTATTGTGGTATGTTTTTCGTGCGACGAGGTCATGCCAAAATTTTTAGGGCCACATGTTAATAAATGTTAAACAAATCTTTCGTTGTTTACGCTATAAATATCATTGTGTGATCATTACACATTATTAGGATTGACCCTCACAGCTCATTTTTTAGGTTGCACATCTTTCCTATGCTTCATTTTGTGGGCTTCTGCTAAGTTGATATACTTAGAAGCTCTTCCAATCAGCTTGTCATGATCAGAAGGTGGTTTTTTAGCTAAAGATCTGAACAGATCTCTTTTCTTGTAGCCCTTTAGTAAAGGCGCTGATGAGTATCTCTGAG
The DNA here is from genome assembly GCA_907163345.1 of Haberlea rhodopensis. Classification (NCBI taxonomy): domain Eukaryota; kingdom Viridiplantae; phylum Streptophyta; class Magnoliopsida; order Lamiales; family Gesneriaceae; genus Haberlea; species Haberlea rhodopensis. The sequence continues at coordinate 2,129 of CAJQUN010001008.1, forward strand.
GTAACATGAGGGACGTCGATGCATGCTTGTTTGAATTTTTTCAGAAAGTCCCGAAGAGACTCCTTTTCTACTTGCTTGAGTCCGAACAGACCGAGGGCTGTCCTTTTGCAACTTCTGCTGCTCGTGAACTGGTGAAAGAATAACGATCTAAATTTCGGGAATGAATCTATGATACCCGATGGCAGTTGGTTAAACCAATACTGAGCGGCCCCAGCTAGGGTAGTCAACAAAACTCAACACTTCACTCCATCTGTAAGTTGGTGAAGGAGCGAAGCGTTCTCAGATCGGGATAAATACGCCTTAGGATCTGCGCTTGCCATCATAATTCCCTACATTCAAAGTTCAAAATTAGATGGTAGGGGATCATCAACAACCTAAGGAGCAAATGATGTGCTCCTCCGTACTGGATAGATACGCCCCTCCATCTTGTTGCACTTCTGTTACAACTCATCTTTTAGATCCTCCATCTGATGGTGCAAAGCTTTATCACCTTCCTCGCCCATCCTACTGGAGAGATCCTTAACCTTCTTCGTTTTCTCTTTCAACCCCTTTGAAGAATCCAGATCTTCTTCATCTTCAGTGGTTCTCTCTGGTTGGGGCGGGGTCATAAATTGCTTCATGACTTTCCCCCACAGTTCCTGCAATTACTTAAGTTAACTGCTCCATAGGTATTCCATTAGTAGGAAATGCATGAGGAACGTTTGAGATGACTCCGCATTATCTTCTTATCCTTCGCGCACCGTGGCTGAATATGAAGAGGGGTTTGGTATGTTCCCCCTTGAACCTTGTCAACGACCTTTACTTCTAACCATACTTCCTTTCTTCGATCTATGCAAAAAATTCCTTTTTTCTTCAACGTCTTTGCTCGAAAAAACTTTCCCACAGACGGCGCCAATTATCTGATTCGTTATCTCTCGTGTTCGGTAATACTAAGTGTTTGCGAAAAATAAACATAAGACACCACAATTTTTTACGTGAAAAACTCTCAAGAATGAAAGAAAAACCACAGGATCTTGTCCAGTATAAATTCTTCACTATAAAATTGGACTTATTACAAGACTTTGACACGAAATACGATTAAATGAGAAAATTAGAAAATATGGGGAAAGACCGAACATACTTGATATGTTCTCTTTGGAGTCTTTTCCTGCCTCAAAAAGTCTCCACTCCTTGTAATGAGACCACAAGTGTGTATTTATAGGGCTGATCCGGTGGTTAACTCGTGGTAAATCCGGAACATGACCTCCTCTGATCGTGGCGTTATTGGGGCAAGCGTGTCTGAGAAATCCGCGCTCCATTATTGCACGTTATCTCCGTCGGTTGATTTGTTGGTTACGCCCAGGTCTTTCGCTATTCTTTGACCAGTATACCGAGCAGAGTTTAATAGTCTTTGGATACTTCTGTTCGGATATCTTGTTCGGTACTTGAAGGAGATTTTACCCGAGAAAACTGATATTAAAAGTTTAGTAATATGAGTTATATATATATAAGGGTAAATTTCAAAAATGGTCCCGTAAAATAGAGATATTTTCAATACTAGTCTCAAATTTTTAGTATTAATCAAATATAGTACCATCGAAATTATTGTTAATAAAAAATAACCTCCAATAATTTTTTTAACAAATTTAGTCCCGCTGAAAAAAATAAGCCTCATATTTAATTATTAGACCACTTTTGATAAAATATAATTTTTGTGGGATTATACTTGATTAGTCCTAAAAGTTTAGAGCTATTTTTTTTTTTTTTTGTGAAATCATATTTGATTAGAAAATTTGAAACCAATATTGAAAAATCATATTCTATAGGATCATTTTTACAGTGTCCTCTGTATATAATCATAGAAGGAGGTGATCCTAATTATACCAAATTTTATATGCAAATTTTTTTTAAATACAAATTTTTTATCTCAATTTCCTTAATTCACTATAATCCTGTGTCATAATTTTGAGCAAATCCTTATGTCCAATCCACGCACATTTCAAGAGAGAAGAAATCATACATCCTCTCTCTTTTGTCACCAACTTCTATAAAATGTTCGATTATTGGGGGTATATTTGTCATTGCAATTAGTAGCTGATTGAAATGCTTCAAATTATCTAATCATTCTAACAATCAGTCAGAAAGTCATGTCTCAGTACAATAATTAATCTAATCACCAAAAGTAATGGGTGCACCAAACATCGGGTGCACCCAAGACAAACCCACATGCATGCCGTGTTACTTCAAATTGAAATTACTGTTGTTTATTTGAAAAATCTGAGATCTTTTTCCCATTGATCATATAATCAGCTTTTGTTTCTAAAATTTTCAATATAAAAAAAAAAAATGTTTGAAGGCATTTTTCCTACTGAAATATCAGTAATCATTTAAGGAAGAATGTGCTCAGGGATGAACCTACCTTTATCATCGGGGCGGGGCAGCTGTTCCTCTTCAAAAAAAAAAAGTTAATACCTGTAAAAGCAAAAAAAAAACAAAATTTAACAATTTATATTTTACCCCAAAAACTATATTTTATTCTCCAAAAATTATATTTTGACCCCTTAAAATTGTTTTACTCTTTATTTTTTATGTTATTATTTTTGCCCCTGAATGAAAGTTTTAGATTTGTCCCTGAATGTGCTATTCATTGATAAAAAATATCCTTACACTTTTTGTTCAGTAAATATCATTTCAAAAGCATCTTAAAATATATTAATATTTGGTCTAATTAACCTTTTCTTGACACAATAGAATGAAATAAAATACAATGAAAATACCTAATGTTTGAATGCAAAATTTTTGAAAAATTAATCTCCAAAATATGTTTTTAGTAATTTTTAATTAATTCTATTACCTATGAACTTTTATGTGCAATTTAAATCGTCATAATTTCCAGTATGCCGCTGACATGGTGCCTACTAAATTTGATGTAATAAGCTATATTTGCATTGTATGTTGGCATATGTTTGGTTGATGTTGCTCGTAAAAACTGATAATATTTTTATTTAAGGATTGCAACTTGTGAATTGACAATGTTGCATAATAGTAAAAACGACAACTTTTGACAATTGGATCCCTTTAATTCTGACAGGATATACTCAAAATCTTCACGAAATTTCTTCGAAAATGGAGTGCCATTACTTTTAAGTTAATGTTTAACAAGGTAATTAAAAATCATATATCTTGTCAATCCTACCATGTTTTGATAAGCATAATTTTTTTCATAAAAATGAACTTCATTAAAAAAAGTTACTTTTTTTAGTGCTGAGATACAATTAAATCCTAAATAGTTAAGAAATCTTGGTGGCATAGTTTTGTATTGTTTCTTAAAGACATCCTAAAAGTAATTAAACAAGTTGGCTAGTGATTTAATCTCGATTAAATATAAAAAGCTAGAGTGATTAAATATTTATTTCTATTAAAAATTCACTAACTTTTAGAAATGGAGAACCCAATCGATTGACCTTGGTTCCCTACTTTAATATTTTAATTAATAATTAATTTTAAATAATTAGAAACAAAGGGTCCGGAACCGCACTTCCACAGAAATTACAAGGAGAAAACAATCAAATTTTTTTTTAAAAAAAGATGTGACAAATTAAAAATAAATATAAATACTCAAATTTGAGTCAGATCTTTAGGAAAGAAGAGAGCATGTTTCTGCTTGTCTTTCTCTCAAGGCTAGAATCTCTCTCTCCATTGACATTTCACTTTCTTGCATCAGCAAAGAAGACCTATGTCGTGATTTTTTTATTTTTAATTTCTTTTAAGGAGAGTTAGTGGAAAAAGAGAATTTCTTGATTATTAGATCAAGTATATTAAATTCATTTAAGAAATTAATTGAGCCACCTATTTTATATATTCTCAATCAAGCTTCAGGTAATTAAAACTAGGCTTAGTGTAAATGGTTTCTTAAAGATGTTGAATTTGCTTGTTTATAAAATTTCAACTTACTTTTGACCAATTTAAACAAAAAATTAATTTAAATTTACGTACTTAGTTCATTTATTCATTATTTTATTATTCTGATTAATTTATATTAAACTAGTTGACCTAGGGCTTGCTTCATAAATCAAGAATCAAGTGAATGAGGCATCTTCAGCATGTTAATTTGTATAATTCGGTGCTAGGTATGAAATCACCCACTTATATTTTAGGCAACAAAGGAGTTGATCAATCTTTTATACAACATTTGGCTTAAGTACTGCTATAATGTGAGTTGAAATAACTATGTTATCGATGTCTTTCGATTTATTATACATCATATCATCTCACGAGTGAAACAGTGCATATTGTCCGCACGTCGCTTAGTATGTAGCTTTGCGCTGTGATTATAAATAAATAAAATTGCGCATATGCTACCAGCTATGGATTTTAGCAAAGTGGTAAGCGTTTGATCCTAACAAAAAGAATGAACATTTTATGTATTTAGTATTTAGGTTAGTTATAGCATGCAAGTATGCAACAAATAATATAAGGTGTATATTGGTTTCAAACTTTCAAGCGTACTTGTGTGTAGAAACATATGTTTTCCGCAAATAATATATGTTTGACTTATTGAGCAAAGGGATGACCGTACGTCGTTTCAAGGTCATCCCAAAGTGCTGAAATTTCCCTTAATAAAGACTTAGTGTGGTAGAGCAACAAATCAGGTGAGACTTTGACAAATAAATTAAATTGGAATATTCTTTTAGTCCACTTATTGCTATGACATAAGTCTCTATAGTAGTTAAATATGCCGGATATCAAAAAAAGCAATGGCTAAAATTAAAGTTCAGCTGATATTATCGACAAATTTTAAAAAATGGTCCCATAAAATAGACGTCTTTGCAGTACTTGTCTTAAACGTTTAGGACTAATCAAATATAGTCCATTAAAATTGTTTTTAATCAAAAAAATAGTCCCAAACTTTTTTTTTTAATCAATGTAATCCCCTTCTTTTGTTTTAATAAAAATGGTCTCAAAATCCTCATATTCAATATGATATCACTTTTGTTAAAAAATAATTTATGTAGAACCAAATTTCTTAAAAATATTTATGTGGGACTATTTTTTGAATAAAATAATTTATGTGGACTATATTTGATTATTTCTAAAAGTTTGGGACTAGTATTGTAAAATCCATATTTTATAGGTATTATTTCATCCGTTTCCCACAGAAATCCAACTAATTAACTGTATTTTGTTTTGGGAATTTTACTTTAATATTCTATAATTAAATAAGGTATTCACCATTCCATATACTACATATTCAACATTAAATATCACAAATAATCATTGACTGGATGTGATATAAAATAATAAGAAAGTATATATTTAGATATTAGAACAATTAATTGTCTTAAAAAACAATAAATATTAGATCCTTAATTATCTGGTGTGGGGTCTACACCATTTTATTGTATGTTAAAAATATTTTTTATATAAAACAACAAATATTAGATCCTTATTAAAGTGAATTTATTTTTTTAAATACATTTTCGAAATCAAATACAATATGTACGAGAAATTTCATAATTTTATCAAATGCTTATCAAAATTCCACTTTAGATAACGTGAATTCATTTACTACACTAATTTGATGTACAAGAAGCCGTTGATTTACTGAAAGAAAAAAAATAGAAACTTGGTCCTAAAAACTGACCTCATTTTAATTTTTTCCCTCTAATTAGTCAAATCTGGTCTTTTAGTACAATAAGTTTACTTTTGTATTGCAATTTTAATATTTATCACGGATTTTGCTGACACATTCGACGTCAAGTAAGAACTTGACCAAAAAAGAACTAAAATTACAAACGAAGCAAAGTTATTGCACCAAAAATAAAATTTAACTAAATATATAAGTGATAACCAAAATCAAAATTAGAGAACCCTACATGTACAATCTTTTAATTTTACTTTACTATAAATTTATTAGAATATAGTAATATGTGTTAAAATTGATTTGTTACATCCCATAGATACAATTATTCTATAGGCCACCTGGCCAACGACGTATGAGTTTAATTTTAATCCAAGAAATTGCATATAGAGTCATAAAAAGGTAACCCTTCGTAACAGAATGGGTTTGACAAATTAAGACACGATAACACAATTATGTACTTCTTGTCACAGAAATATTAATATAAAATTTCATTATAAAGCCTTTAGACTTTTTGGGTTTTTTAAACTTTAATATTATTAAAGTTTTATTAAAAATCATTGGAGTAATCATCATTGATTATCTTAAGTAAACAAAGAGACTGGAGAAGATTAATCGCTAGTGATTTTCTTATCCCTCCGCCTTATTAAACATTAAATTCTAACATTTGAGTAATATTTCCCATAAAGTAAGATTTCACGCTTGTCGCGGCCCGAATAGGTTGGTCCATTTTGATCCACCTATAGATGGGTTTGAAAACCTCAATGTCAACCCAACCAGAGCCCAATCGCAGGTTAGACGGGCCAACCTGAAAAAAATAAAAAACAATAATAAAAAGAGAAAATTACACAAACCATCATATAGTTTGGTCCAAATTTCACTTTGCAACCATTGTTTGAAAAATTACATTGTACATCTTCAACTTTCATGAATTGTAACACTTTGCATCTTCTTGACTTGATATTGTATTTTTATCGAAGATTTATCGCCGCATTCTATCATCGCCTTACATACTCAAACTTAGATCCATTTAAGCTAGTTATTTCAAATGTTTGGAAAACAAAAATTATGTTTTTAGTATCGAAATTCACTAGTTAACGATTACGTGAAATTGAATTTTAACACCCCAAATATTTATTTAGATTTTAAAAAAAAAATTGCAATTACTGGTTTAAGTGGCTCTAGTTGAATATGTAAAGTGATAATGACATGCAATGATAAATTTTTGATAAAAATACACAATCGAGTCAAAATGATGTAAATTGTTACAATTCATGAAAGTTGGGGATGTAAACTGTAATTTTTCAAACTATGGTTGCAAAGTGAAATTTGGACCAAATTATATGATGTTTTTGGTAATTTTCCCTAATAAAAATGATATGAAATCCAAGGTTTAGATTGCGTGCAATAGACAAGGCAAGCAAACGCTATTATGTACATGTAATGTGATAAACATTGCCATATAATTGATGGTAGTAATATAATATGCAATAAATTCTTTTGACATTTGTATACTTGTTTAATTAATTTAACGCAGCTGTTATTATGTAAATGCACTTTATGTACAATAATCAAGAGACTACGCTACAAACAGACGCGGCTGCTGAGCTCAAATGGAATCCCTAATCCCTTTATAAATTAACTACTAATTTCATTACCAATTGTCAAACCATTCTTTTCAACTAACCCAACTATTTATTGGCATCCAAGAAATTAATTGACTTCGCCCTTATCAACACATAACATTGAAACAAATTATTTAAGTTCTATTCACCCCTTTCCGTTGTATCAGCGAACATCCCTCGTGGTTTTCCAAAATGTAATTTACACCCCCATGGTTTTAAAATAGACATTTTACCCTCATGTGATTTTCAAAATAAGTAGTTTATCCCCTGTAGTTTGAAAATATACAGTTTATATTTTGCAAAGAATATGTGAGGTGCAAAATACCCCTTCGTGTATGACATGTAAGGGGGACAACGTGTTATATTTTGTAAATAATATGGGAAAATGCATATTTACAAACCACAATGGGTAAATTACCTATTAGCGATATCACATGGAGTAAAATGTCTATTTACAAATCACATATGGTAAATTGTCACTGACTCACAAACAGTAGCAGTCATAACCAACATGATGAGATATTTTTAATTTTTTGCAAATTTTGTTCTCTAATTATCACTTCAAATTTATTGCGAATGGATACATTTTTTAATCAAGATATATCGGGGTTTTGTCACTTTTGGTTTTATGAGTTACCATATTAATTTTTTCTTAGTGATAAAATAAGTCTAATATATGAAATAAATTGTATGTCTTACACTTGTAAATTAATTTTCTTACAAAATTTTAGCTCCTAAGAGGCAATTGGTTTGATTGTATTATTTTGACTTAACGTAACACCACATGAGTAAGCCGGAAGTGAAGTATATTCCCAAAATTAATCTATAAACTGCGTACTTACTTATTGACCCGACATTAGACAATAAAATCATGTAATTAATTATGAAACAACTTTACATAATCACATACATATCTGACGGCTATCATTGAGAAAGATCTTTTAGTTCGTTTTACTGTAGAATCAGCTTTCTTCTGCCTCTCACAAGTCATAAGACACAACTAATGTTTTCAAAATCGGACCGGACATGAAATCGATGTCCTTACTGATTACATGTTCGATCGATTGAACCTGTGGTTCAACCGGTGATTACATCAGCATTATATAATATATATTTTAATTTTTGTAAATGCATATATGATATATTTACTATGTTTCAAGTTGTTTACAAAAAAAAAATGTTATTACACCAACATTATATGTCAAACTTCAAAAATCATATCAAATCAAATGTCAAACATAAAAGAAACAATAAAACATCTCAAAAAATCAAGTAATACCCAAAAAAACAATATCCCAAAATCATAAGAAAAATTTAAAAAATTATGAAATTATTTACATATTTTATAATTTAGATAAACTAAACATATTTATATATAATATAGAATTATATTGATTTTTTGAATACATACATAAAATATTATTTGTAATAATTTCAATAACAATAAATTATATATATAATATATTTTTGTTCTAAAAAATTGATTTGTAATTTTAACAAAAAATAATTTTTTTAAAAAAAAGAAAGAAAAATTAAGAAACAGTTGGTTCAACCGCTTGACTGGTTCACCGGTTGAATCGATTTTTGACAGGTTCAATCTGGTTCTCACTGATTTTTTATCAGAGCGATTTTATAGGGTCAATCGGACCGGATCAAGCACCGATTGAACCGACATATCCAGTCCGATTTTCAAAACAATGGCCACAACATAGAAATATAACATCATGAAATCCAAGCACCTGACACGTGTGAAAGAAGCTTCAGGAAGCATGTGGCACGTGAGAAGTTGACCTTAACGTGAAGGGTATATAGCATGAGTATTAGGTACAAAAAATTTATGGAGCTTCTAGAGGAATAGGGCAATGAAATGATATGATATTGTTACTGGATTATATATATATTTTTAATTAAAAGGTGAATGTGTGATTTACAACGGATTCAAACCCGAATAAATTTTTATTTTTAGGATGATGACAATCACTAAGCTAGTTATTCGGTGCGTATTGTGGCCGAATTTGACCTCTAAGGATTTGTTAATTCAGTTGTTCATATCATCACCTTTTAATCATTAAAATGTACCTTAAGAAATCATTAGAAAAGACAACAAAAAATTAAAAAACTCACCAAAGATATCGAAAATATGGAAACTAATGTCTATAATATATGACATGGCTTACAATTTTCATAAAATAATCTAAATGCTTGGTTTCAGTAATGGATCATGAAGAAATCAACTTTCAATTTCACTTTTACAAACTTTACTGATTTTCTAGCGACGGAATATCGACTAAATTTTGATAAAATCGCCATAAAAAAAAAAACGATGATAACAAATTTGATCTTTCTATAAACTCCTTTTAATACAAATGAATTATATTATGTACATTAATTTGGCGAAGTTTTAAGATACTTGACTATATTTTTCTCTAGACATTACTTGAAGTGAGAATGCAAACGAATCAAGTCCGCTCACAAATTTGAGTATTCGATTTTACTAAATTTTATTAGATAATTAAGATCTAAGTAAATGAATCGAGCTTGTGTGAACAACTAAATCGAGTTGAACTCATAAAGAAAATATTATTGCTGTCAGAGTAATTTCATTTCACATTCCATGCCGTACAGATGAATAATACTTCTCTATTATTTATTGACCAAACATGGACCTTACATACAATAGAGCATGAGATTAAAAAGAAACCCGCTCAAGTAAGGCAATAGCTGCACAAAGCAACATCAATAACCGTATGTCAAGATACGACTTAGGAGTATTAACAATTACATAATTTACATTTCTATAAGTTTTCCCGAGTAATAGCATGTCCAAAAGGCGTGTGGAAGCTCGTTTCTGGTGAAGGATTATTTCAGATTCATTGCTGCGGCCATGTTTCTTAATTTCTGCGAAATTTCTGAAAATGATGGCCTCTGTGTCGGATCAGATGCCCAACAACTTTCCATCAAAGACTTCCATTCGGGGTCGCACCATGTTGGGCTTTGTGGGCGCAATGTGTTGTTCACGATCCCTCCTATGTGATACAGACAGGACAATTCTTATTTTAAATCGAAAGACAAATCAAAAGATAAAAACAAATGGTGACTATCATTTAAGCCAAGAATCAAATGCTCAAAAGACATGGTGCATACCGATAATAGAAGCACAGTGCATATCTGCATACGGTTCATCACCAGTGAGCAATTCCCACATGACAATCCCAAACGAGTAAACATCGATCTGAAGAATGAAAATGTAAAATATAAATAAAATAAAATACGCATATGAACGTGTGAAAAGAGACGTCAAAAAATAGGTACAGCGGCTCAAACTGAAGCACGATTACCTTTTCAGTCACCATGTTACTCTTCCCACTCAAGAGTTCGGGTGCCATCCATGGTAATGTGCCACGAACACCTCCGGACACTAAAGTGTGTTGTTTCACCTTTGACAAGCCAAGATCCCCAATCTAAAATGAAATTCCGTCAAAAGAAAATGGGTTTAAATAAAAACTCACGTTCCAATCACCCAACTCCCAGAGAATATCAAGGCTAAACAAAGAATTCAGATGATAAAGCAAAATCACCGTAGCAAAGTTTCCATGCAAATAAACTTGTACATTAATAATTACAAACAGACATCCTGTATATCGCAGAACCAGAGGCAGGTTGACAAAAGCGGTCACCCGCTTAATCTTAAATTTATATTAAGGGTAAATTTAAAAAATAATTCCATAGACCTACGAGTCTATTGAATAATAGTCTTAACCTTTTAGAACTAATCAAATATAGTTTTATAGAAATTGTTTTTAATCAATACTAATCCTAAACTTTTGTTTTTAATAAATACTAGTCCCAGAATTTGTTTTTAATCAAAAGTGGTCTCAAAGCCTCTATTCAATTATGAGACCACTTTTGTTAAAAAATAATTCATGTGGAGCTAAATTTGTTAAAAACATTTATGCGAGTCTATTTTTATTAAAAATAATTTTTGTGGGACTATATTTGATTAGTCCTAAAATTTAGGGATTAGTATTGGAAATATCTATATTTTATTAGGCCATTTTTTTCAAATTGACCCTTTATATTAATTTAGAGTTTTAGGTGTGTGAGTGTGTGTATATATATATATATATTCAAATATTATTTTTCGGGTTTTAGTTTTGTCTTTCATCCACAACTAGTCATGTAGTAAATGCAGTAAAATGTATATTAAAATATTATTTCGCCCAACCAGTTCGAGTTTAGTTTTACCCTTCATCCACAACTAGTCAGGTAGTAAATGGACTTATGGACTACCACAGAAACTCAAATGTCTTTGTTCAGTTACTACACTTACCTTGCAAACTGGACGATGAGGGTCTCTCATATTTACCAGCAGATTCTCACATTTTAAGTCAAAATGAACGATATTCTTTCCATGTAAGTACTCCATACCAAATGCAGCATCCATTGCTATTATTAGTCTTTTGCGTCTGTCGATTGTTCTGCCCAAAAAAATCATAAACATGGAATATCAATAATCGGTGTTACAGATATGATGGTCAATCACACAGAAAATAACCTGTCTTTCTTCTGCAAAAATTGTTTAAGAGATCCATTAATCATGAATTCGGTCACCGTTGCTAAAGAACCATTTTCACCATCACGAACTACACCGTAAAAAGAGACAACATTTGGATGGTGCAATGAACTTAATATCAGCGCCTCCTTCCAGAAATCTGCAATCTATGTTTAAGAAAGATTGAGTTAGGACTTAAAAACCAATGTGACAGGAAAACAAGTTACTAAACCAAGTCTTTTAAAAATGGAACATGCAAAGAAACAAAAAAAAAACGTTTTAATTTCAGTCGATGTACTGACAACGTTGTGGTAAAAGTTACAAAGGAATGGGAGGGTATAATCACCAGTAGCAAACAAAAAAAAAACAATAATCATAGCCAAAAACAGAACTATCATAACCAAATGTATCATAAGTCATTCCAGAAATTAAACAATTTTTCATCAGCTCTTGCTCTTTCTATAAACTAACCAGCAGTAAAACCCGTGCCTCGGAAATTATCTTGATCTGAACCAAAGGACAACTTTATCAGCATTCTAAGAGGATTCCGAACAAGACGCCAAATTATATCATTTTCCAACTAACCTTCCTGTTGGTGGAATCATAGGCAAGAACTTCAACAATATTCATTCATTTACATAAAATAGAAAATGCAAAATTTTTATCGAAAAATCAAAAACAATGAATGTGGTACATAATAAACACCGGATGAAAATGGTTGAAGATGAAGTTAACATGGAATGAAGATTGTGTTAAAAACAATTACACACTTAATTGAAAGGAAAAGCTTACCAGTCGTTCCCTTTCAGAAGGCTTTCCAGAAAAGCAGCTGGCTTTTATTCTTTTTATTGCTACATCTGAGCCCTTCCACTTGCCATGATAGACAGCACCATATGTCCCAGAACCTAACTCCCGGATCTCCTCTAGATCTGCGCTTTTAATTGTCTACAAGGGTAACAAATTGTTCAGAAAAAACATAATTTATAATTTAAACATTTATGTTGAACATAAAATTTCTCAATGGCATGAAGATCACACAAACTCATAAAATATCAATTAGAACCTGTAATCCTTGATCAATCGCTTCTGCTTCAGCTTTTGTCGGCTCTATCTTGGAATTGTAAACATTTTCGTTACCGAAATCCACCTCCAAATCCGTATTGGCATCCTATAAAGCAAGAAAAAGATTTTTATAAACAAAAAAAGACAACTAAAATTGTCGATTAAAGTTTACTCGATACTTACAAGTTCGTCCGCATCTTTTTGAGTATGCTCATTAGCAACTACTTTATGTTCAACCCCCAAAGCCACATCATCTTGAATTTTAGACTTCGTCTCCTTCATACTTTGCAAGGCCGCCTCTTCTACACAGGAAGTCAACTCAGGCACGACTTCCAACTGGACATGTAGGGACTCTTTAGGAAAACCAACTGTAGTATCTACTGTCGTGGTCCCACCATTTTCTACAGTGGGTTCCGGAACATTTGATTTAATGGATGCATAAGATGCTAAACCATTGGAATTTGTGTCCATAATACAACACATAACAGAATTTTCTACTGCTCCTGCGTGATTTGTTTCTTTAGTAATATCTGTATCGTTTCTAAAATCTATTCCAGCGGCAGCAACAGGAATTGATTTATCATCTGCTAATGATGCTGGCTCAGACTTCGTCAAAGGGCCTTTAGAAGTACCAAACTTAGTCAACTCAGTTGCTGCTTGAACGTGTTCCAGACCATATTGATTAGGATTTTCCACGTTGTACGTACTAGGTGCCAATTTCACAGCTTGGAGATGAAAATGATCTGGCATGTGAGACCCATTGAAGCCTACGATTTTTTGGGATGACTCAGCCCAAAGATTCTGATTCTCCGAAAAAATTTGAACTCTGGGACTACCCTCCATTGTACCTCGGATGAATCCAGTGCCGACAGAGCCATTCACCAGCTGGTGTGAAACTGATGCCTCATAAGAGGGAACACCGTTTCTCCATAGAGTTTGTGAAGGAACGTGGCACTGCGGTGCCTGGTAGAGATTATCATCCCCATATCTATAGGAAGGATTTACATAGCGAATTCCGTCAGCAGATGGCAGATGAATATGTGATCCACTTGCCGCAGCATGGTCCTGAAACACTTGACTAGCATACTGTGCCCCAGATCGAGCATAACGTTGATCTTCATGATGGATGTAAGGTGATTGCACATGGTTTCCATCACATACATTACCATGACCATAGAAGATATTCATACCATTTTCGACAGTGTAGCCATCAGCCAACCTTCCAGCAACAGATATACGTGGTTTCGATTCCTCGGCCCAAGGATTTGACTGATGTGATGACACCCATCCTCTTTCATGATTATGGGTCATAGGATGCACGAATCGAGGATCATTTTGATCCTTGCAGTAGTATGCAGGGTGCATATTTGCATCCGAACTGAACATATACAGTTCTCGATTTGGAGGGCATTCTGAACAAGAATTAGGGACTTGAATATACCCATTTCCCAGGTTAGGAGTCTCAAGATGTGACTGTTCACTGGCCTTCCTAGAAGATTCGGGATAAACTTCATTTTTTGGGAAATTCATCCGGCAATGCTCACAACTGCTGTTTCCTTCATCAGGGCTGGACCCTTGGAGCATGTTACCAGGAAAACCAGCCTTCTCATTCACGGCAGATCCGGTAGGAATTAACACTACATTGTCTAAATACGGTGGAGCTTGTTCATAAAATTGGGTATTGACTGGAGGTTGAGTGTAGTCCTCAGAATAAATTTTCTCAGGAAAGTCTCCATATGGCGTTCTACAGCGAGAAGAAGGCGAACTTGGGAACTCCGCAAATTGTCTCTGATCTATGTTTCCAGGATGCTTTGGAGAATAGTAACCAGGACTCCATGGTACCTCCATCTCATTATATCTTTGAGCTAACGGTTGCTGAGGTTGACCCGAACCAAAATGAGGTATCGTTAGGCGCCGTAAATTCATCTGAGCAATTGGCAATTCCATGTTTCTTTGACCATGGAAGGTACCTTCAAGATTCATCTGATTAATTAAATGCTCAGCTATATGGCCATCGTCAAAAGCCCCCCCTACCAAAGATTCCCCAGGCTGCTTCCAAAATTCAGGAGACTCGTTAAGGTTGTTCAAAGCATCCACATACCTCCTCTCATTATCCCTTTCATCTCCATCACCAAAATGCCATGACCCATCCTGATCATGATGCAAAAATAAAAATATCCTTAACCTGGTAACCCCGTCCCTGGATCCTAACTTGTCGTACTCCTCCATCATATTTATGACATCATCATCGTTGACAACAGATACCAAAGCATCGAGATCCTCATCCGGCTGTTGGTATTTCAACAAAGTCGCACCTTCCAAAAGCTCCCTCATTTTCCCCATGAGTTCTTCATAAGTTATATCACGCAGGACGCTCACAATACGTGTCTCACCTCCAACATATCTAAGTTTACCATCTTGGGGCCGTGGCAATATACTACCCGAAAAGCTACACAAGAATTTAACACGTGGAATGTCATCATTAGAGCTCGGGGTGGAGCCAGCAATCACCGTGGTGCAATCCATTAAGGACACAGATTGATGCTGCAGATAAAAATTTGGCATTCACGTTCAAATTCCACTTCTCTTAGATTGTCGATTTCCTGATGATTACACATAAGATATTCCCATTGGTATCATGAGAAATAGTATGCTGTCAATCCCTTCCCTCAACTTCTCGTCCAGAACCCAATATTACACCACTTTTCACACTTAAAGATTAAAAAAATCCAATAAAATCAAATAAAAAATATCTAATTTGACGGCTAAAATTAACTAAATAATCCAACGATTTAAATTTCTTATGAATGCCCCATATGACAGCAACAATATCCTCTCGAGCGCAGATTCGTCTCAAAGAACCAAACTTTCCATCCAAGATTTCTCTTTATACGTAAATTTGATCAAATCCCCCAAGAAGAGAGTACACACATATATTGAAAACAAAAAAAAAAAAAAAGACTAGCGATTCACCTGAGAATGGGGATTCTGAAAACACCAGAGCCCTGAATTTCCTGAAAATTCGAATTCAAGAAAACCCCGGAAAATCTCCCAAATCTACTAGATCCCTAATACCCTTTTGGATCAAAACTAATTTTATACAAAGGGATATATCCTGTTTCCTAGAAAAAGCCGAAAAAAATGAGAAATAATTTTAGTACATCATTACTCAATAATTATAGCCGCATAGATATGTGTGTATCGAACAAATCGAGTGGATGACTTTGGGAATATGCTTTATGTTGAAGAAAAGGGTGAGTTGTGGAGGAGATGCCATGGCTGGGGAGGAAGTGGGGATGCTCAGATGCTGGGCAGATTATGAGTGCTACGAATATAGGAATCAGTAAATATTTATTTCTCTTATTTAAGGTACCGCTCAGACTGAGAGCGACTTCATTTATTAACGTTAATACAAAACTACCAATGATATCGTGGGTTTTGTAAAGAATGTAAGATCGTGTGCAAATAAAAAAATCCTAGTACATGGGAAGGGGATTAAAAAAAGTTCTTTATACCCTAAAAATTATATTTTATCCCTCAAAAATTATATTTTTTCCTAAAATTATATTAGACTCTCTGGAAAAAAAAATTCTCTCCATTATTTATGTTATCATTTTTTAACCATTAAACAAAAATTATAAATTCGTTCACTCACAAGCACCATATCATTTGTTATATTAATGTTAACATTAAGGGTGACACCATATGGCCCTAGGATGACGAGACATTTCTCCATCTCCGACACATTATAATTTTTTAAATGGTACATTATTATATACAAAAAACACATGCTGTGCAGTCTTTTAATAGAGCAAATGTTATTCCTATAGTTTATAAATATTTCTCACTTAATATTATAATACTATAAACATGTCACACGTTCTAATCCTAAACATTAGTGATATATTATTGTGATGCCCCCGATTTGTCGGAATCTTGAAATGAATGTCTCTTCACTAGTGTTGATCATCAAGCTTTTTAATTTATTTAGATCTTGAAAAATGAGTTAGAATTGGGATTTCTCAATTCTAATTTTTCAGAAATTGTGAGGATTTTGTTAAAATTAATTCTAATTAAAGATCCCATAATTTATAAAGAATAATCCCATGATGGTTTGTTATAATTTGAGGGATCGTGCACAAAATCCATGCATTATTAAGAATGGTATATTCTCATTATATCCTCTTCCAGCACCGAATGCTAATTATGTTCCTTCCTTTAGGATAACATAGAAATCGTAATCATAATATTCCCCTTTTATACAGACATATCACATATTAATTATAAGCATAAATTGATGCTATGGTATTTTAATTACTTGAACAGTGAAATAATGCTTCAACTGCATGTTCTGAAAGAACATTACAACTGAATCTTCAACCTCGGATGCAAAAAAGGTACACAAACCTATACTGTATCAAACACCCAATTACTTGAGCAGTGAAAACTACTATTGTTTTAACAGAACAAAAATATATCGAGTTTATCTACACCCGTAAACGTACTTACCAAAACCAATATGCAAGAGAGGGTAAAAACATATCCACATCAAGATAAAAAACAAGTCTCAACTTTCCAAGAATCCCTCAATAAAACGATTAAAATTCGAGGTAAAAACCTATGAAAGAGCTTGATTCATAGTGGAACGGTGAGACAGCTGCTGCTCGTAAAGTTCACGAAATATCTGATATTTAGCATCATGGTACTTCTTCACTTTTGGATCTTTAGATGGATGCACAACCTGTTTAATACCAATAGTAGACTTCAAGACATCAAAATTAACTAAAAGTTATTTGTCATGATTCAAGGGAATTTGGGATGACAGATTGTTTAATTTCAAAGTTTGACTTTGCTGCAACGGTAAAGTTGCTCCATGTGGCCTAGAAGTCACGAGTTCGAATCGCGAAAACAGTCTCTTTGCGATGCAAGAGAAAGACTGTCTACATTAGACCCAAAATGATCTGACCTCTTCTCGAATCACACGCATAGTGAGACCTTCATTTATCCTTATAGATTGTTTAATTTCAAATAGCACGAAATGAAAAGAAGGGATCCATGTACTAGAACCCAATCGAGGCATGCTCAATTATGGACAATATCATCAATGATTACCAATAAAAAAAATAGGAAGTCCACATCATATTTGGTTTTAGTCTCAAAACCTATTTTTCATTCTCCAAAATAAATCACATCATTTAAATCCTTTCCCCAAAAATATACTTCTATCAATTTCTACACTTCCCAATATAATCATTATTATATGGAAGTTTAGTCAAATAAACTATATTTCAAAAGTTTAAAATATCTCACTGTAATTATAATTCGTACAAAAACCAATTCAAAAATAATTTAATACTTGTTATTAAACAAAACCTTACATTATTTAACATAAACAATAGGAATTGCCTCCTAATAAAACAATACTAAACATACATTTTTATCTCTCAAAATTATTTTTCAAAACATTTTCCCAAATATTTCCTTAAAATATAAAAATTAAAACCAAAAATTGTGTAAATCTTGTATAATGCTTATTTTGCTACAACCAGAAAATTACTCCTCTCTTAATGGTAAACATAACAACGTACAAAGAATATTGAGCAATCCAAAGGAAAAGAAAAGAGGATACGGGATAAAATTGAGTTTTTAATCGGCCTACATCTCTTTTAAAGTTTAAGCAGACAATAACGAAAAATATATATGACCGAATGAGGAGAGATGCTTACCACATCACTTGTATCATGCTAGGAACTCAAGTATTATGGATGAAGATCGTGTAATAGTAATAACCATCTATCTCCCCCTTTTACAATTAAATCATATTGGATATAGTTGCATATATACCTGACCAGCTGTATTCAATGCTCTCATGGCCTCTTGGATACTGGAATATTTCTTTGAGGCAACAGCACCAAGGATAGCAGCACCCAACAACACTGATTCATTTTCTTGCGGAAGAACTATAGGGTAACCTGCCCAAATATATAGTATTGCCACATGTATCTTCAGTCCGAAATTCAGGAAGGAAACGAAAACATATTCAACTCAAGGAATTCAAAAAGAGGCATCATGCATTGAGTTCTTCTCCCCTTCAAAACAGACACAGATCAAGTATGGAAAATTTCCATATATGATCACTGTAGTCAGAAGGTGTCACAGAAAAAATGCAAAATTCTTCGCAATTCTCTCCAAGACAGAATTGCAATGAAAGTGGTGTGCCGATCACCGTCTAAGGAGGCGAGTAATTCATTGAAGCTGACGATGAATGTGCACAACAAATCTGAAAACAATGTTTTTTTCAAAACAGTCTAACTGCTGTGGCCATCTATACTAGTACAGTATAAAGATATCTCTATTGACAAACTTGGATGGTTCAAGTGCACAAATAAATTATAATCCATTCAATATTCAAGATGACTTATCAGAGATATAGATGGAACAAATCTAAAGAATAAAATATTGGAAGTTATCTTCTTCCAAGGATATTCACTGGTACATGCGCATGTGCGCGCACATGCGCATGCATATCTATACGCAGAGAGACATAGAGAGAACCTATGATGTCCCCATGCTCTTGAATGAACAAGGAATTCTTTGCATGCACACACATCTATACGCAGAGAGACGTAGAGAGAACCTATGATGTCCGCATGCTCTTGAATGAACAAGGAATTCTTTGCAAGTCCACCACATGCAAGCAATGTGTCAATCTGGAGACAGTTGAGTAGATAGAAAAAATTAAGGCCAAACGTCATTAAGAATGCAACATGTGTGAGTTAAATTTAAGAACAAATCAGATTATTCACCTACTAAAATTATATAGCACACCTGAGATTTCAAGATAATGTGAAATGATATACACTCAAAAGCAATTAGCAGAAAGCAAGCAACAAGATATATTAAACACATGGCATGAAAATTAGGGTAAATTACAAATTGGGTCTGCCATGTTATGACAAAAAGGCTAAAATCACTTGTGAAATATCAACATGTTAAAATCACCGTGTGGTTCTAAACCCTCCAGCCAATATTTTTTCGTGGTACACATGTTTTTTATGTACCTACGAACAAGGCAGTAAAAAATATGATTTTCGATATTATGAAAACATAAATATATTTCCTCATTTTATGGCATGCATGTTTTTTATGCACCTACGAACATGGCAGTAAAAAAATATCATTTCCGATATTATAAAAACATAAATATATTTCCTCATTTTATGGCATCCTAATCTTCAAATACTTTTACTTTTAAGAACTCTAATTTTGGGACAACTTTATGATTATGTGTGTCTATATAAATATATATATATATATATATATATATATATAGGCAGGAGGGTATAGGCAGGAGGGTTTAATTGTCAATTTAAAATGATGGAGGTTTTAGCGCATTAATGTTTTAGAAGGAAATTATAGTCTATTCAGCAAAACAAAATAGATCTATATGCAATTTACCCTAAAAAATGTAACTATAAAGATGAAATAATACAGCTATAACTACATTAATGATTCCAACTTTAGCACAGAGAAAATTCTTAATATATATGATGGAACATTGCATGCATCAACTTCCTTACTTTGTGTCCATGGGAATTGCAGTGCTCTACAATATGTCGTGTCCCATATGCTATTCCCTGTACTGTGGCAAGATAAAGAAGAGCCAGTTGCTTTTCACTAGTATCGAGAGTTAAGCCACATATCATTCCTTTTGATTTTGGATCTGCAATCGGAGATCTAATATAAAAATATTAGAAGGTACAATCAACAGTTTAGATTTGGGAGTTCCAAAAATAAAAGGATTGAAGAAATTTGAGCTTTTACCTGTTTCCATGAAAATCGGGGAGGACATGAACGTCGTTAGTCATAGCAGCAAGAAAAGGAGAACCTAGTTCTTGCTTCACCAACTCCAATATCTCACCAAGAAGTTCAAATATTGAAATGCCTAAAAGACCAAAAAAAGGACATCAATTTAAAAGAGATTTAGGCGGGAGATGATAGTCCAAATTTATTAAAAATGCAAAACCATACTAAACAGTTTTGAGAAGTTAAGGCAATCTCACATCGAGTAGCAGCTCGATTCGCCATATGTGGAGAAGCAATATGGTTCTCTATGATATAATCTAGTAAAGCTCCAGTGGCACTCTGGCCTCCTTCTGTAAGCCAATACTGAGGCACCATAGCTAAAATATTTTGTGAAGGTGAATACAAATTAGACATTATTCACTTCTTGAATAGAACAAGAAATACATTAACTATCCAGAGAACCAAATGAGACTACAGTGACAATCTTTTGGCGATTGTAAGGCCCCGAATCATACTGTAGACAATTTTCTCCAAATTAAATCACTTGCATATTTTTAAAAATGATGCAAATCAAATATTTTAAGTGTGTACTCTGAATTTCAAAAAACAGATTGAAAAATCAAGTTTTGGACAAAATTCTGAGGAAGTAATTAGCATAGCTTGGTGCATGGCCCTGTGCATTCCACCATGTGATGTTGAGTGGTGCTTTCTGAAAATTTGACCGAGTATTTTGTGGGTAGGTACATGACCAAAGCATGGCGACTTGTGGTATGCAGGTTAAGTTCATGGTAGATGCCTAGTGCACAAATAGTGGTATTTTAGAATTTTGAGCACCCAATGTGCAGTACCTTGCATGTTGTAAAGTTTTTCTCGCCTTATTGCACGGCCATTGAACAGAGGTGTGCATTGACCGCGGCTAGGGTTTTGCATAGTGCACAGCATCATGCATTTCTATGTCATTTTCTTTTAGGTTCTAATACTAGAATCTTGTTTCTGATGTTAAGGAAGCTAAGGGTGCTTAAGTTTCAAGCCTTAGTGGCCACAAAGACTCAAGGAGACCAAAAACTTTTGTAAAAACGTCAGAACTCTCATTTTCTTATGCTTATCTTGTTTTCGCGAGTCTTGGTCATGTGATGAATGTAGAGTTAAGGAGTCTTGAATAAGATGAGGGCTTCTTGATTTCTACGTTCTTGACACGATTGAATGCTAAGGATATGAAAATTGACTTGTGTTATTGTTAATGGAATTTTATTTTGAATCAATGATCCTAGCACATTGTAAGTTTTTGGGGATATTGGTTCCATAAATTGTTTGAGAAAGCCCTAAGGGAAAACTTAGGACTTAGGCAATTGTTAATCTTATATTTCAGCATGAGCTTGTTGACAATGGCTTGAGAGATAACATGTTAAAGTGAATCGATGGAATTAGTTGACTTCGTGCAACTATTGCATTAAAAACATGTCTTGAATATTTTGAGTGTGACGCATGTATTCATGATTGGACCCGAGGTATTTAAGTTGGACTAGGAAATAATTTTAAAATTCATGAGAATATTTTCGTGCCATGATTTTCCACTAAATTTGTGTCTTAACATCCTACACCAACTTTAATCATCTTGGATACCCAAGACATTAAAATGATACAAAGTTTTGGATTTTAGCGACAAAATGAGCAGCATAACCTCACAAGGTATTTTTGTCTGCGTCAGTATAAATGTAGATAAAAGAGGCTTCTATAGTAGCTTCAAAGTTCTAACGTTAGCTTGTATGTTATAGTCATCCCATTTTCTCACCCATTGCGCATAAAAAAAATTACACAAATACAACCATTGATTTTTTGTTTAAAAAAATGGGAATCGGTATGGAAACCATTTAAAATTAAAGTTAAGGAGGAGACTGATATTGTGTTTTTTTTTGTTATGAGTACCATTACAATGAAAGGGGTCCCATGGCTGTTTGTGTTAGAGATATAGAAACCAAAAACAAATATTATGTTGAATCAGAATGTTACCTGACCAGAATGGTCCCCAGACCCCAGGGATGAATAGCTTGGTTTTAGAGATAGCCATGTGGCATGTAGAAGTTCCACATACTAATACCATTCTATGACATATCGTCTCGTCATCAACCTCTGCAAGTCCAAAACTCCCAGATAAACATATATAAAGGAACATATAAATTTCAAGCAGAACCAATTGTTTGGTTTACTCGCTGATTCTTCAATTTTTCCATCCCCATAAAAATTTCAAATTTTGTCAACCCATTTCATTCCCATTCCCCAAAATATATTTCCCTCGTTTTCAGATCTCCCAATAAAATTATTACTATTAATTCACATTTGCCTCACTTCCCGAAAAGATACTATTATTATATTATATTATATCTCAAAAACAAAATATTTTAACATTTAATGATTTACATTAATATGACACAACTATCAGATATTATATTACATGAATTGGCATTTACAGAAACAAATCTATTTCCCAAAACAAGGAAAATGAAACCAAACAAGCTCGGAGTCATTTTGAGAAAAATAAAAAACCGTAACCTTTAGATTCTAAATCTGAGGCAGGCACACTTTCCATTACTCCCACACCACCAGCATGAGCATCTATTAACGATGAACCAACTGGGGTTCCGGCCACCAGACCCAATTCCTGATAATATCATTTTGTTTAGCAGATGGAACGAATTAACAAGAGCCCCGGTAAAGATCAGAAAATGCCACAAAATGATAGATCTTACTCTTAACAATTTCCAGGTAAGAAGAGATTGAAGAAGTGGCTAATAGATTCAAGATCATTAATATTAAGAAAATATTGTCATGTAAATAAACCAACTTTACAGTCTTTTAAAACATATGAATGCATGTGCTCTCATGTTGGTTTAAGTAGATCTTTAACACTATTAATACAATCAAGAAGTAACGCTTGGGCAGAAAGGTTTAGGTCTCCTTGCCTTTGCAGCATCAGGTGTGAGGCCAGAGCCCAAAGCATGACCAGGAAAAGCTACACTTCGTCCTGCAAACATAATTTCAAGTATAAATCAAGAAATACTCACACAAAACAACTGAACAGTGAACACCAAACATATTTCCATAAAAATAGCATTGTAGAAGCATCAAAAAAAATGCCCAAAAGCACTACAGGATGTAGATAAAAGAGTTAATGTAAAGGCCTAAGAAAGAATTTGCAGGAACTTCGTACAATTTGGAACTCTCTATAAAGCTACACTTAGAAACTCAAGATCAAAAATATATTCACAGCCAAGAAAGAATGTCATAGTAATTTGTGAAACTCATAAGGCAAATCCTTTTCTTTACATTTTAGTGGCATATACTGACTCATCATGATCCATTACCTCAAAAAAAGTAACCTATTAATTACATCAACTAATAAATGGTACAAAGAGGCTAAGGGAACTTCGTCAAGTCAAAATGTTTACTAGTTGCAAACACATAAAGTTAGATATATACCGATTTTGGAATGATGACCATCCACAAGATCACCTAAACCAATCTCCTCCCAAAAATCATCATCCCATCCAAGAGCTTCCATGTCACGGGAGTCTTTCTCGTTGATCTGTTGCATATGTGCATGACCTAAATAAGTCCACTTGCAGACCGTCGTGCAAAGACTCCGTGTATCATCTCCTGTTGCTCTAAGAAAGAATTGATACGAGATATGAAATTGTTACAGACCTTAACTAGTGTAATACGGCAGGCATATTTCAGGATTTTACCTATATGATAACCAATCACTCAGATCCATCCACCTAAATGCCACTGACCAAGACTCTGGCAAATTTTCTTTGACCCACAAAAGCTGCAAATAGAATACTGCAGAATCCATCAACGCATTCAGCAATATTAAATGCACTCATGATTGTTTATTTCTTCACTCCTTTATTTTACTCGTAAAATAAAAAATCACCTCTAACATAGTGCCATTACAATCGAAGACATATTACCAAAATGAAAGAAAAAGGAAAGGTGTCACATGTCAATTAAAAGCAATAAAATTAAAGCCGACTCCGCCAGCCCTAACATCACTCAAGTAGGGACAACAACTACTAAAAAAATAAAAAGAAAAAAAGTAAAAAGTTTCAAGTTAACCATATTCATTTCACGGTGTCATAACATAATCTTTAATCCTTTTGCTGCAAGAATGTTGTCTTCCCTTTGTCTAGACCTACCCCCAACATCTTAACCTTCCGTATGTCCATAGCCTCTAACATGATTCTTACCAGAACTTCAGCTTACCCTCAAAGACTCAGTGATTTTCATCTTCTCCAATACTCAGTTCAATCACAAATTAGACTTATACTTCCACAGGCAATCCTTATACAAAGTCACATTATTTGCAGATATGAAATTCCCAAAAAAAAAAAGGATGGTTGAAGAAAAGTCACCTTGATGTAATTTGTTGTGCAAACTTTTGTCTATATGCAAAATGATCTACTCAATATATGGTCCATATTTACTTGATTCGATGGATGTCAAATTAACCAAGGTATTTGTTCACTATAGCTTTACTACGTGAAAACAGAATCTTCTGCCAAATTCCCGAAAAGAAAGAAGCTGTTCTATGTTTATTCTCACAGTGCAAGCAAGAATCTAAAACCGTGGATAGGGTGATGACACAATATTTTAGATATTAAAGCCTCTTAGGAAAACCTAAAATATGGTATCAAAGTTTGGACACAACCAGGAACTTTGAGACTGCAAAAGCATCAATTGTGGGTCAAAATTTGACGTATTCATTGAACAATGACGAAGATTGACTCAGATACCAAATGTAAACATTCAAGGGCTTGTCAATTCCAAAATATTTCGGAAAAACTTGTATCTGACGATCTGAGAGTAGGCCGAGGCACATTTCACAAATAGAAGATGGGTGTCATCTAATAATAGAATGAAATGATGGAAAAGTCATTCCTTTCAGGGGGGAACCTCCTGATATTTGTTGGATTAAGTAAAGTGTTATGAAGATCAAATCCACCGATGGGATCTATGATACACCTGCAATTTTATCTTTTAGGATTTGTTCTTACATTGAGATTATGAATGGTTTTTATTTAATTTTATCTAGTAGATCTTTAGAGATTTCTTTTAAGCAGAGGAAAGGATTTTTATTTAAAATTATATGGGATTTGATTTATTTTTAGGATTTTGGTTTATCAAGTTAAGGACTCTATTTGTATAAATAGGATGGTTTGGATAATGAAAGAAAAAAATAAAGTTTTGAATAAAATAAGTTACTAAGAAGCTTTCATGCCTTCGTTGCTATCTCTCTATTTTCCCAACATTTTCTCCCCCCAAATTCACGTTCAACACAATACTTGAACAATAACCCGTCGTGAATAGTAACTCGTGAATAGTAACCGCATCATCCCATAACGCGATCTTGCACCCATAACAATGGTTTCAGAGCCAATCTTTATAGGGGAATTCCAAGCCTTTATAAAAATACATCAAGGGTTCAAGGCAGCAGCCACGAAATGACAACAAGCACTTTTTGATAAGTTGGAGGAGATTTCCAAATGTCTGTCGACCATGTGCTCTCAACAACAAGATGAGAGTAAACGCAACAACAATCAAGGGGGCATCGTAGATGGCAGTACATTCTCACTATCCATTGTTGAGATTACACCATATGCACAGCTAAGCAAGGGTAATGATAGGTGTATGAAAGGTATGCATTGTCACGCCCCGGGCCCAGGCCCGCGTAAGCGCGACTGCACAATGGGCTCTTATAGCAACTACTTCGTATCCGTCCTCGCTCTACGAAAATGGTTAACCCAAGTTGCTATAATAGTCCATTGTAAGCCTTTATAAACCACTTTAAATTTTCATCCACAACCAATGTGGGACAAGGGTATTACAATCACCCCTCCTTTAGAACGCGACGTCCTCGTCGCGACCTAGCTCATCGATCCACCGGCACCGAGAATCTAGAGGTGGCTCCTACAGGTTCAAGAGGTGGCTCCCGTCAGCACTTTGCCCGCAGGTTCAAGAGGTGGCTCCCACGCACGTGGCACTTTGCCCCGCAGGTTCAAGAGATGGCCCCCGTCGTGTAGCACTTTGCCCTTTAGGCTCAAGAGGTGGCTCCCACGCACGTAGCACTTTGCCCCGCATAGCACTTATCTCCCGGTGTTTTCTGCCGGTGACCGGCTCTGATACCATTATGTCACGCCCCGGGCCCAGGCCCGCGTAAGCGCGACTGCACAATGGGCTCTTATAGCAACTACTTCGTATCCGTCCTCGCTCTACGAAAATGGTTAACCCAAGTTGCTATAATAGTCCATTATAAGCCTTTATAAACCACTTTAAATTTTCATCCGCAACCAATGTGGGACAAGGGGGCCCAGGCCCGCGCAAGCGCGACTGCACAATGGGCTTCTATAACAACTACTTCGTATCCGTCCTCGCTCTACGAAAATGGTTAACCCAAGTTGCTATAATAGTCCATTATAAGCCTTTATAAACCACTTTAAATTTTCATCCACAACCAACGTGGGACATGGGTATTACAATCACCCCTCCTTTAGAACGCGACGTCCTCGTCGCGACCTAACTCATCGATCCACCGGCACCGAGAGTCTAGAGGTGGCTCCTACAGGTTCAAGAGGTGGCTCCCGTCATGTAGCACTTTGCCCAGCAGGTTCAAGAGGTGGCTCCCACGCACGTGGCACTTTGCCCCGCAGGTTCAAGAGGTGGCCCCCGCCGTGTAGCACTTTGCCCTTTTTAGGTTCAAGAGGTGGCTCTCACGCACGTAGCACTTTGCCCCACATAGCACTTATCTCACGGTGTTGCCTGCCGGTGACCGGCTCTGATACCATTCTGTCACGCCCCGGGCCCAGCCCCGCGCAAGCGCGACTGCACAATGGGCTTCTATAACAACTACTTCGTATCCGTCCTCGCTCTACGAAAATGGTTAACCCAAGTTGCTATAATAGTCCATTATAAGCCTTTATAAACCACTTTAAATTTTCATCCACAACCAACGTGGGACATGGGTATTACATGCATGGCCAGCGAAACAAGGGGCCATGTGGCCGAAAATCAGCATATGGCAGTACATGTGTGCCCAAACCCAAATCCTTCAAACAGGATTTTCGAAGGCACGACAGGCTGTCTGAATCCACTAGGATGTCCGATTTGAGCATTTTTTCAGACATCAAGACCTAGAGTATGAATTTAAGAATCATTGCCAACTAAGCTTAATCTTTGCAATTCTCCAAAGAACATTACACTCTTAAACAAATCCAAGTGCCTCCGGCTTGTCATTGGTGTTTGCGGACAAACACCATTTCGAGGAGAGGAGTGGTGTTATGAAGATCAAATTCACCACCGATGGGAACTAGGATACACCTGAAATTTTATCTTTTAGTATTTGTTTTTACTTTAAGATTAGAATTGGTTTTTATTTAATTTTATTTAGTAGATCTTTAGAGATTTCTTTTAAGTAGAGATAAGATTTTTATTTAAAGTTATCTAGGATTTGGTTCATTTTTAGGATTTTGGTTTATCAAGTTAGGGACTCTATTATATAAATATGGTGATTTGGTTAATGAAAGAAAAAATGAAGTTTTGAATAAAATAAGTTCCTAAGAAGGTTTCCTGTCTATTTTCCCCAACTTTTTCTTCCCCCAAAATCACGCCCAACACAATATGTGAACAGACCCGTCGTGAACAGTAACCCGTCGTGAATAATAACCCCATCATGCCATAACGCGATTACGTGTACATAACTAAAGTTCCTCACCATAGGCTGGCAAACACATCACTGGGTCACAAGGTCTATTTTTACCCTAGCATAACATCTAAATGCCTCGATTCAGCATTGGATGTTCTTGACATCTAACATATCATAAACATTTATCACTTGGAACCTCTTACTAAAGACCGAGTTTCAAGTTATTTTCCCAGCCATGATATTGATTACAAAAATGTTCAGACATAAACGCCGTCACCGTACCAGAAAGCGGAGGCACTTTTATATTTGTGTAAATACCTTAGGTGGCTGCATCTCCGGGGACACAGCCCCACCACAATATTCCAGTACTGGCGAATTAGATGAATTGATCCTCTCAGCTTGTTTTACAGCTCTATGGTCCATCCACACTATCACATTTCTTCTTGCATCACTGCTCCAAGAAACTGTCACAGGTTCTCCATCATAATCAACAGCAACTGCAAAAAAATAGCTTCAGCTATAAGCTGTATAATGTAGATGTAAATAATTGTAGCATAAATAACAATATCATAAACTTTTTTGCTTACAAACCAAGAGAACAAGTAGCAGCAAATCCCAAACTGGTTACTTCTTCTCCAGATATATTTGCAAGAGAGCATGCTGCTTTGATAGCCGTGCAAATTGCAATCCAAATATCAGTTGATGATTGCTGGATTTCGAAAGAACAAGGCATATGATTTATATAAATACAAACATGCGTAACGATTTTTGCAAGCCTAATTGTATAATTTAAAGTATATTTTGATAATTTGCAATAGTCAACTGTCACCTCAACACAATCACCATCTTTCCAAATCTGTATTGGGCTGCTAGAGCAACCTAAAAGTTTCCCATCATCATCAAAGAGTCCTGCACTAAAATTTAAATATGAGAGAGAGAGAGAGAGAGAGAGAGAGAGAGAGAGAGAGAGAGAGAGAGAGAGATTCCGGCAACCAGCTCCATAATACCAAATTTCAAATAAACATAGATGTGCCACTCCTCAATTTTGAGAAGTTGAAAATATAACACATGAGATAAAATTTAAATATGAAACTCAGAACCCATAAAATTAATCATCCACCAATGTTCTAAGCTTCAATTCATTCAATAAGCTGCACAAAACTTCTTTTTCTAAGAACCCATTAACTATATTTCAGGGAATAAGGAGAAAGTTATTTTTTAGTAC
The DNA here is from genome assembly GCA_907163345.1 of Haberlea rhodopensis. Taxonomy (NCBI): domain Eukaryota; kingdom Viridiplantae; phylum Streptophyta; class Magnoliopsida; order Lamiales; family Gesneriaceae; genus Haberlea; species Haberlea rhodopensis. The sequence goes on from CAJQUN010001008.1 coordinate 31,718, forward strand.
GAAGAAAATTGAATGAATGTAGCTGTAAACGTCATAAAGCTACAATAAAAAGTATTTAATACGACCAACAATAAGCATCAAGAAAATTAAATGAATTTAGCAGTTAACATTAAACCGTTCTAAAACAAACAATAACCGATCATTTACATCCATGACCAATCACGAACATAATTTAACCCGAGAAGTACACTCACAATCCACAACAACAACAACACATCAAAATCACACTATCTTCGACGTAAAAATAGACAATGGGATGGGATGGAATGAAAAGGACCTGCACGTGCGCTTCCGGTGCCAACGTCCACCCCAAGATAGACGGAGCGTTGATGCGGCGGAACCGGCGGAGTGCTTTGCATTTCGACGGCAGAGGAGAAGTTGTGGCGTTGGCGATAAGAATATGATAGTGGTACTTTATCTCTCGTTTGTTGTACCTTTGACATTTTTAATCACTATATATATAAAAACTCGGATTATTGGGGCAAATTTAAAAAAAATATTATAAAAATTAAAATAATTTAACAAAATAAGGTAAAAAATGAAAGGTTTACAATTCTATTGTGATTTGCGATCCTGGATTGTGAATTATACTATTGAGAATTCATAAAACCGGATTGCAAATTCTCAATAGTGAAAACTGTTGAGAATTTGCAATCCGGGTTTGCGAATTCTAAACATTTGAATTTTTAATTATTTTTTTTGATAAAAACGGTAGAAAATTCTTGATTTGATATAACATATGAAATTTTTTTGTTGGGCAAATGATTTGGTAAATATAAATTTTTTTGGATACATACATTTTTTTTAAATTTACTTGTATTTAATTATTATATTGATGTTTTATTGGGCTTTTTTAATTTAAAATATCAATTCAAAAATCAAAGTTAAGAAGTAATAAGATTTTATGCTTCTTATTTTCTTAATAAATAATTATCAAATACCATATTTAAAAAATACAAATATATTTGATATATTGTAATTGTAACTAAAAAATGGGGATGATACATCAAATGATCCCTCTAATAATAAGATTTTATGCTTCTTGTTTTCTCGGATTAATTGTAAGAAATTTAATTCATTTAATCATTTTCTAGTGATATAATAATAAAATAAAATATTTTTACTAATTGACTGTTGACATAGCCGAATTGTTTTTACTTCATGTTTGCTGTTTCTTGTAATCATCACCACTCTCCGACAATTTGAAGTTCATTAGTAGATTACAATTTTTTTTACAAAAATTTAGGATATAAATTTCATATTAAATTATTATAATGCATGTAGAGTAATAGATAGGAATGAAGTAGAATATGAGATAAGATGACCTGGAAATATTTGTATGTATCAGGTATAAGTCTTACTTATAAACAAACATAACATTAAAGCACATCATATTGTGCACTTAAATCCCTAAACAATTGTATATAGTGCACTTAAACCCCTGAACAATATTCGGGAATAATTTTTCGAAATATTCTGGCTGCAGATCCCCTCACGTGCGTATATATGCCACAGTCGAGGGTCTGCATGTCTTTTCATGTATTTTCTACATAAATTTACCAGTAAAATTCCTCGACCATTGGTATACACATAAAATTCCTTTTCATGTATTTTCTGATGGGTGTACTCGTTAAATTCCTGCAGAAAATTCATGAAAAGACATACATATCCTCGACAGTGTCATATGGGATGCACGTGAGGGAATCTGAAGCCAGAATATTCTGAAAAATTATCCCGAATATAGCACAGATAGCAATAGCCCATCCTTTACCCGGATGTCCAGTTTAAGATATTAAAAAAGCACTGGCTTATGGGATATAACGTTTCTTTCACTGGATCTATCTGGTATTCGGGGGGTTAAGTGCACTATATACAATTGTTCAGGAAGTTAAGTGCGCATTATGAAAGGTTAGGGGGGTACATTGCTAAATATAGTGAAGGTTAGGGGGTTTAACACATTTTACCGTTTTAAATAATATATCTATATATAAACTAATATATCAACAATTTTAGATCTATCATATTTTATAGATAGAGCCATATCAAGTAGGTACAAGCATTTTCCTAAGACGACCAACTAACTCAAAGGCAGTAATTTTTGTTGTTTTCTTCGATTTTGGGATGGGCCTAATTAGGCCCTAATGTCTTGGGCCAACACTTGTTCACCCTGGAAACAAGAATTTTGGCCCAGATAAACGTAGATTCTTGGTTTTCGTTGCAGAAACGCCGTCACGCTTTATAAACAATTTGACCTCACAGCATGACAACATAGTGAAGTGAATACATTTATGTTTGAGATTGAGATACAAACAGCATCTCATACGAAAATATGATGCGGTGCATGATTAATTAGATAATTCAGTTCAAATAACAAAAAATATCTATGTGTTTTCTCTTTTTTATATTTTTCTCGCTTCTTTGAATAAATCAATATGTTTCTTAATCACTTCCACTAAATTTCTGATTAAGATCTTCCCACTTGCTTAATGAATTCATATTAATGTTCAATAATCTAACTATCTAACTAGCTTCAAAAAAAACTTATCTTAAAACGTTAAATTAATCAAATGAGACACCGTTTGATACCAAAACTCCCAAAAAGAGTGATGCTTTCTAAGTATCAATAAAAGGTTTAATGACTTCCCTTTATATTCCTCCCTAGACCAGATAACAAGGGACAGATCTTTGAATGACCTGCTAAGATATGAAACAAGATGTTAGAAGGGGCCGGAAGATTTTTCCGGCGTGTCCCCTCCGACGCTCAAGTCAGGTGACGGGAAATATCTATCAAAATCTGTAAGAGAATAGGTGTTGTATAGTGCGTATAGGAAAAAATGCATACCTGAAATCTTGTATTGGTTTACTATTTATAGAGTTTACCTCAAGAGTGTGCACCTTGGAGCAGTGAGGCCACGATTCACACGATTCCCGGGATTTCGGGACACGTCTGTCAACTGACAAAATCACTACTCATTTCCACTTCCTGAAATCTCGGGACATACCCGATCAACGTAGACTTGGTCAACATGTTCTTAGAGGTAAGATGCCTGAAACTCAGATGGGAGCTCTGAGAATTGGGTCTTCTGGTCTTGAAGGTATGACACTCCCGAAGACCAAATGTTGATTAGGTCGGAAGGTCGGCCCAATGGTATTTCTGAATCAATGTTGAATGATATGTACCTTGATCCAAGTAGGTCGGTAGGTCGGGAAATTAGAATCAGCGTTGAATGATCTTTATTTTAACCCAAGTAGATCGGGAGGTCGGTCAAGTAAAATAAGGTGAGGTAAGATCATCCTATTGTTGAGTACCATAATCCCTCCCCCTAAGTCGAGTTGACACCAAGGGTCAGAAACTCGTATACTTGACCGAGCACTGAAGTTATAAGGGCGGGAAATAGGAAAATTTTGAATTTCAAATTGTAAACGGTAATATTCCAATTCCCGAGATTAATCCTGACCCTCTATATCGTTTTCATCCAACGGTCTCTTTTGCGCATACTTTTACTATAAATACCCTGTCTTTTTCACTCATTTCATCTTTTATTTTAGTTGCAGAAAGCTCGGACCCGACCTCTTTCTTCTTTTCGCTCATTAGGTAAGATCTGTTATTATCTTGTTCCCTTTCATCTTTTACTCCGAAAAAATTTAAGAGACCTCTATATAGTCATTATGTCATCTGATAATGGTTCCACCTCTTCTACTTCGGGTGCTGTGTATAGGGAAATCGATCGTTATGAATCTTCTGAAGATTCATTTTCCCTCCCCAGTACTTCCTCCCGAAGTGAGGTCGGACGCCTTCTTCTTACTGAGGACCCAACCTTAACCACAGTTCAGGTCGGGGAAACAGTAGATTCCCTTGAAGTAGAGGATTCTCCTTGGTATGTCCATTATCGTTCTGGCCTTAACGATTCGGCTGAAAATACAATCCGTACCTTAAGCCATCTTTCTGCTGATTATGACATCATCATTCCTTCTCCTGAGGATCGACCTCACGAGCCCCCTTCTGATTACTACACTTTTTATTTTGATCAGATTGAAGGGGGGCTTCAATTTCCCATCCCTGACTTTTTTTTACAACTTAGTAGATACTATCATTTGAACCTTAGTCAATTTGCCCCAAATGCCTTCCGCCTCCTCTGTTCTTTTGTAGTTCTGTTCCGAGCTTTAGGACTAAGGTTAGACTGCTTCTCCTTAGTCATTTCATGATTCCTAAAAGGTCTAAAGAAGGACCCATTTACTTCTCTGCTCGTCCCGGATGTAAATTTTTGGATGGGTACCCCTCAAGTAACAAATATTGGAAAAATTATTACTTTTTTATTAAACCTCCTCGTCCCTGGTCAATGTTCTCCCGTTGGTGTGATCATCTCCCCCACTTACCTTCTCCACCTGATGGGTTTCGGAGGAGCCCTTTATTTACCGAGGTGAGGTCGGTGATCGGGTCGAGGTGTTTCAATATCTCTCGCCTTTTATCTGAGGATCTCTTATGTCACTGTGGTCTGAGCTTGGCAAATGTACCCTTGAAGGGAATCTTCGGTAGATAAAATAAAACTTGTTTCTTTTTATTATATTGTCTTCCCCCTTGTTATGGTATCTAACATGAATACCTATATTTCTTCAGCTGATAGAATCATGAATGCTTCTATCTTGAAAGCGGCTGCTAAGAAAAAAGGGAAAGCCAGTTCAACTACCATTCCCGAGCCTACTGAGCCTCAGGGGAAGCTGAGGCTATTGGGACTTCCCTAAAGCGTAAGAAAAAATCTGCCCTTCCAAAGGTGATTACTGACTTGACTGTGGAGAAGGAAGCTTCAATTCCAGAGGAAGAACCTTTAAGGCAAGTCAAACCCCGTACTGAAATTCCGAGGACTTCGGTGGAGAGATCAAGGGAAAAAGCTTTTGAGTCTTACCATGATGGGATGCGCTTGGTCGGTGAAGGTCCCAGTAATGTAGCTATTTCCCTACTTCGTGACTTAGCCACCCAACCGGATGCTGATTTCATGGCCGACCTGTCTTGGTCCGAGCTGGCTAAAAGGACTTGTAGTAGCGCTGCTGAGGTTTTTGATACATCCTCCCTCTGCCCATATATTTACTTATTATTATTTATATTTGCTATATTTTGAGCTGGGGTCTTTTATTTTTTATTTAGACCATCCTCCTACTGGGTGAATTCTCCTCCCGAGCCAACAACTTCCGTAGGCAATCCTTGAGGGATTCAAAAACTTTTGAAGCTAATAACGCTGAGCTTCAACGTACTTTCAATGACCTTAAAGTTATCCATGAACAAGAAATAGCTAGGTTGAAGGAGCAATCGGAAACGTTCAAGGCCCAACTTGAAGAATCTCAAAAGAATGCCAATCTTTATAGCAAGGAGTTGGAGGGAACCCGTCGAGCTCTAGAAGCATCTCGGGAGGTCGCCGAAGTTGCCACTCAAGAGATGGAAGTGTTTAAGAAGAATTGGGAAGAAGCAGAGGCAAGAGCTTCCCAATCGAAAGCCAGCTTTCAAGAAGAATTCCTCAAGTCCTCTGAATTTACGGATTTATGTGGTGAGAAGGCCTATGGGTATCTGGAGATTGGATTCAAAGGGTGTATCTCTCAATTCAAAGAGGCAGGATATCCTCCCGAAGGAACTTCTTCAGATTTTTTAGATTTTGATCGTGCTCTCCAGAACCTTCCTCCTGATGTTTGAGATGCCCTTATCTTGTAATGTTCCCTGTGAGGGCAAACAATGTTTAGATTTTCATATTTTCACTGTAATTATTTGAGACAAGTGACTTATGTTGAACTATGAACATGTTTTGTACTTGTATCAATCTGAAAGTTGGGAGTTTTGTTATAATTCTAAGGTTCAAATTATAAAATGATTGGTCAATAAACACCATCTGATTGTTAATCACGACCTGCCACGTCCTTTTATTTTAAGAGATCAATCCAGCTAGTGATATTCATTCTTGTTATCTTTAGAGATCGGACGAATTCGGAAAGTTCTAATCTCAAATGTAGCTTGTAAAGCTTTATTGAAATTTATAGTGTTTTTGTCTTCGGAGGTTGGAAAAACTTGTAAAATTCTAAACTCGTGTATAGCTTACAAAGTTTTATTGACTCGCAGTCTTTTTATTTTGAGAGGTCGGATGAGCTCGTAAAGCTTTGACCTCGGATATAGCTTGTAAAGCTTTATTGAGACTCGTAAAGTCTTTTTATCTCGAGAGGTTGGACGAGCTCGTAAAGCCCTGACCTAGGATATAACTTGTAAAGCTTTATTGAGACTCGTAAAGTCTTTTATCTCGGGAGGTCGGATGAGCTCGTAAAGCTCTGACCTCGGATATAGCTTGTAAATCTTTATTGAGACTCGTAAAGTCTTTTTTATCTCGGGAGGTCGGATGAGCTCGTAAAGCTCTGACCTGGGATATAGCTTGTAAAGCTTTATTGAGACTCGTAAAGTCTTTTTATCTCGGGAGGTCGGATGAGCTCGTAAAGCTCTGACCTAGGATATAACTTGTAAAGCTTTATTGAGACTCGTAAAGTCTTTTTATCTGGGGAGGTCGGATGAGCTCGTAAAGCTCTGACCTGGGATATAGCTTGTAAAGCTTTATTGAGACTCATAAAGTCTTTTTATCTCGGGAGGTCGGATGAGCTCGTAAAGCTCTGACCTAGGATATAGCTTGTAAAGCTTTATTGAGACTCGTAAAGTCTTTTTATCTGGGGAGGTCGGATGAGCTCGTAAAGCTCTGACCTGGGATATAGCTTGTAAAGCTTTATTGAGACTCGTAAAGTCTTTTATCTCGGGAGGTCGGATGAGCTCGTAAAGCTCTGACCTGGGATATAGCTTGTAAAGCTTTATTGAGACTCGTAAAGTCTTTCTATCTCGGGAGGTCGGATGAGCTCGTAAAGCTCTGACCTCGGATATAGCTTGTAAAGCTTTATTGAGACTCGTAAAGTCTTTTTATCTCGGGAGGTCGGATGAGCTCGTAAAGCTCTGACCTCGGATCTAGCTTGTAAAGCTTTATTGTCAATTGTTTCTTGAAGAAAATACTTCATTTTTCTTGCATTATCAAAGAAAAAGCAGGAATTTATTACATCATAAAAAGAAAAACAACATTAAGCATAGTATTTGCGAAGATGATAAGCATTCCATGGCCTCTTTATCACTTTTCCCTCCATGTCTTTTAAGTAGTAAGCACCTGAACTCAATTTTTCTACCACCTTGTAAGGACCTTCCCACTTTGGATCTAATTTCCTGATCTCCACATCCTGCACTTTCTTTAAAACCAAGTCCCCTACTTGAAAACTCCTTTGGATGACCCTTCGATTATAGGCCCTTGTTACCCGACCCCGGTAGGCTTCCATTCGAAGAGCAGCTGCTTCTCTTGCTTCCTCTATAAGATCAAGGTCAATAGACCTTTTTTCGTCATTTGAATCGTCATAATGGATTATTCTGCACGACTGAGCTCCGATCTCTACGGGAAGGACTGCTTCATTTCCATATACTAAACTGAAAGGAGTTTCGCCAGTTCCTGTCTTGGAAGTGGTTCTGTAAGACCATAAGACACTAGGGAGTTCCTCCACCCAATTGCCCTTTGCTCTTCCCAATCTAGCTTTGAGGGATTGTACCAAAGACCTATTGGTAACTTCTACCTGGCCATTACTTTGAGGATAAGCTACTGAAGTGAAGGCCTGCTGTATCTTCATCTCTTCACACCATGCTTTCATCAATGAGCCTTGAAATTGTCTCCCATTATCGGAGATTAATTTTCTTGGCACGTCAAACCTGCAAACAATATTTTGCCATATAAAATCTAATATTTTTTGTTCTGTAATCTTAGCAACAGCTTCTGCCTCCACCCATTTAGAGAAATAGTCAATAGCTACAATTAAGAATTTCTTTTGAGCTGGTGCTATGGGGAAAGGACCAACGATGTCAATTCTCCATTGGTCAAAAGGACAAGCAGCTACAATTGCTTTCATCGTAGCAGCAGGTTGGAGTTGAAGCCGGGCATGTCGCTGACAACTATCACATGTTCTGACAATAATTGCGGCATCTTTTTGAATGGTTGGCCAGAAATAACCAGCCAGGACAACCTTCCGAGCTAATGATAACGACCCAAGATGATTACCACAACACCCCTCATGGATTTCCTTTAGCACGTAACCCGAGTCCGTCGGACCCAAGCATCTGAGCAGAGGTCGGGAAAAAGATCTTTTGTACAATATTCCTTCTAAGAGCAAGAAGCGCAAACATCTTTGCCTTAATCTATATGCTTTCTTAGAATCATTGGGCACGGCCCCCCCTTTGTAGGAAACCCAAAATATCAGCCCTCCAATCATCTTCCTCCAAATCAGGAGCTTTAGGAATAGAGAAAGGGCTTAACTCGATCTGTGATATGATTTCCCGATCTTTCCATCTGTATAACGAGCTTGCCATTTTAGCTAAGCTATCAGCTTTGTCATTCTTTTCTCTAGGAATTTGCTCAAAAATTGTTTCTACGAAGAAATCTTTAGCCTTTTCAATCACCCGAGCATATTCAACAAGCTTCTCATTTTTTATGTCGTAAACACCATTCATTTGTTGAGACACTAGCTGGGAATCAGAAAAGATATGGATCCTAGTAGCTCCCACATTTCTAGCTGCTCGCATTCCTGCTAAAACCGCTTCATACTCTGCTTCATTGTTTGAAGCTCGGAATTCCAATCTTACTGCTATCTTGATTTCATCTCCTTGGGGAGATATTAAAATTACTCCCACTCCACTGCCTTCCTTGGAAGAAGATCCATCCACATAGATCTTCCAAATCTCTCCCTGCTCAGGCCTTATAGTCTCGACAATAAAATCGGCCAAAGCTTGAGCTTTAATAGCTACTCTAGGTTCATAATTTATATCATATTCTCCTAGCTCAGTTGTCCACTTCACGAGTCGTCCTGATACTTCAGCTCGATTTAATATTCTCCCCAATGGGCTGTTGGTGAGTACGGATATCGGATGCGAAAGAAAGTATGGTCTTAATCGTCGAGCGGTCATTACCAATATCAGAGCTAACTTTTCAATCTCCATATATCGTAGCTCCACTCCTTTCAGCGCATGAGATATGTAATATATAGGTTGTTGAACATTATCCTCTTGCCTGATGAGCACCGAGCTAATAGCCTCCTCTGTTGCTGACAAATAAACAAATAAACGTTCTCCAATCTTCGGCTTGGTTAAGATCGGGAGCTCAGCCAAATATTTCTTAAGGTCTTCAAACGCAGCTCCGCATCTTTCATCCCATTCAAACTTTTTGGCCCTCCGAAGGACTTGAAAAATGGCAGACTCCGATGAGCTGACCTGGATATAAAACGAGAAAGAGCTACAATCCGACCTGTCAATCTTTGCACTTCTTGTAGATTTTTAGGAGGTAACATGGATTGTACCGCTTGCACTTTCTCTGGATTAGCTTCAATCCCCCTTTCTGTTACAATATAACCCAAAAACTTCCCACTCTTCACCCCAAAAAGGCATTTTTGGGGATTCAACTTTAAATTGAACGATCGTAACATTGAGAAAGTTTCTGTGAGATCTGGGATGAGGTCATCACCCAACTTTGATTTTACTAAAATATCATCCACGTAAACCTCTATGTTCCTTCCTATTTGCGCCGTAAATACCTTATCCATGAGTCTTTGATATGTAGCTCCCGCATTTTTTAATCCAAAAGGCATTACTACATAGCAAAATGTCCCATCTGAGGTAATGAAACTTACCTTATCTTGATCTTCTTGGGCCAATGGGATCTGATGATATCCCTGGTAGGCATCCATGAAACACAAGTATTGATGCCCTGCTGTAGAATCCACCAACTGATCAATCCGTGGCAAAGGATAGCAATCCTTAGGGCAATCCTTGTTAAGATCCCTGAAGTCGACACACATTCTCCACTTTCCTGAACTCTTGGGCACCAAGACCACATTTGATAACCAAGTTGGGAATTGTACTTCACGGATATGGCCAGCTTGGAGTAACTCTTCCACCTCCTTTCTAATTAACTTATCCTTCTCTGCGCCGAAGTGCCTCTTCTTTTGTTTTACAGGTTTTACACCAGTAAGGATGTTCAGGCGATGCTGCATAATAGTGGGATTTATTCCTCCGACCTCCCGAGCTGACCATGCGAATACATCCTCATGAGTTTTTAGGAACGCAATTAACTTGACACGGACCTCCTGGTTTAATTCTTTGGCAATCTTAACCATCTTTAAGGGAGAACTGAGCTCCACTAAATCAGGTTCTTCATCCGCGCATTCCAGTGTTAACTTTTTCGGGTTTTGTTCTGGAGGCTTTCCTCCTGCTATTGTATTGACCTGGAGCTTTGATCTCTTGCTCTCCTCTTTTACTTCACTCATATAGCAGTTTCGAGCAATCTTTTGATCCCCCTGTAATACACCTACTTCCGTGCCCGATGGAAATTTTAATTTTTGGTGATAGGTGGAAGAAATGGCTCGAAAATCCTTCATAGCAGGTCGTCCAATTATACCATTGTATGAAGAAGGAGCATCTACTACTGTGAAGTCAATCATTTTTGTAACTCTCCTGGAGTCATTTCCCATTGACAAAGGGAGGGTGGTTTGACCCATAGGCTTAATAGCGTGCCCGGTGAAGCCATAGAGAGGTGTTCTGATTGGTTCAAAATGAAAACTTTCTATCTGCATTTGATCCAAAGTTTCTTTGAACAACACATTGACTGAACTTCCCGTGTCCACAAATATCCGAGTTATATCATAATTTGCAATGGTAACTGTGACTACCAAGGCATCAGTGTGTGGTGCAACAACTCCTCTTAAATCATTGGGTCCAAAAGATATTACTGGATCAGATTTAAGATTGACCTCCGTCACAATCTCCGAGCACTCTAATCTCCGTCCATGCATTTTGCGGGCTCGACCAGAGTCTCCATCTGTCGCTCCTCCTGAAATCATGTGTATAATTCCTCGGGTTGGATTATTGTGCTCCTGTTCCTTTCTTCCTTTGTCCATGCTTTTTGGTGAAATTTCCCAACCTCGATGATGGGGTTGGTTATCTCGCCGAGCTTCCCGTTTATTATCTTCCCAGACTTGATTTCTTCCTCTTCTGCGTGGACTGTAGGGTTCTGACCTTGTGGTTAATATTGCTTTAATCTGGGGATCCCTTTGAATAATCCTCTCGACCTCTTCTTCCAACCTCTGACATTCATTTGTAAAATGTCCATATTCCCTATGAAATCTGCAATATTTTTCGGAGGGAGGTAAGCGAGGTCCTTTTTCTGCCTTCTTCGGTCTTTCTAATCTCCTCTTTTCATCGCAAAATTCCATAGCCTTTTCTAAACTCATTGTCAAGGGAGTTCGAGTTAGAAGCTGTCCTCTAGCTCTGCCCTGATCATCCCCCCCTTTCAAATAACCTCTTCTTTCCTGACTCCACCCTTTCTCTTCTCATTTCTGGTCTCATTTCTGCCCTTCTTTGTTTTTGCGCATCCTCCAAGTTAACATATTTTTCGGCTCGGCCCAGTAGATCATCATAATTCCGAGGGGGTTTTTTTACTAATGATTTAAAAAACTCCCCCGCCTTTAATCCTTGAGTGAATGCATTGATGAGGACATCAGCCGTGGCAGTAGGTACCTCCAATGCTATACTATTGAATCTTTGCACAAACTCTCTCAAGGACTCTTGTTCCTGTTGCTTCGTAGTGAAAAGATTCAAAGAGGTCTTTTGATACCTCTTACTGCTAGCGAACTGGTTCAAGAAGACAGAACTGAAGTCTTCAAAATTGCGAATAGTATTTGGCTTGAGAAAATTGAACCATTGTTGAGCCGACCTCACAAGCGTGGTCAAAAATACTCGACACTTAACCCCATCTGAATATCGATGTAACAACGCGGCATTTTCAAACCTCCCGAGGTGTTCTTCAGGATCCGCGCTCCCATTGTATTCTCCAACCATGGGCTGTCGGAAATTCGGAGGAAGATCTTCTCTTAAGATTGGGGGGGAAAAAGGGCTTTCATCACGTCGGGATGTAGACATTCTTTCTCCCCTTTGTTGTCCCAATCTTCGTATCTCCTCCCATACTAGCTCCATTTGATTTGGTATCATAGGTTCAACCATCGGTTGACCAGTAGCTAACTGCTCTGGTTCAACTTGCTGACTTCCTACATTCGTAGGAGGAGGTTGACGTGGTGGATTATTATGACAGGGTGGTATTTGGTTTCCCCTCACCGCCATATCCACCGTCTGAGCAATGTACTGAGCTAATTGCTCCAAAGTGAGATCTCCCACCCTTCTGTTTACCGTAGGTATCTGATCTCCTGATTCTGGTAAAGTACTTTCAAGATTTTCCGATAATTCAGGGGGATTTCTCCCCTCGGATGCTCTCCTTCTCCCGCGTCCTCTTCTTCCCATTGCCATATCCACGCCTTAGCTCGAACGGTTCCCACAGACGGCGCCAATTGATACTCCCAAAAAGAGTGATGCTTTCTAAGTATCAATAAAAGGTTTAATGACTTCCCTTTATATTCCTCCCTAGACCAGATAACAAGGGACAGATCTTTGAATGACCTGCTAAGATATGAAACAAGATGTTAGAAGGGGCCGGAAGATTTTTCCGGCGTGTCCCCTCCGACGCTCAAGTCAGGTGACGGGAAATATCTATCAAAATCTGTAAGAGAATAGGTGCTGTATAGTGCGTATATGAAAAAATGCATACCTGAAATCTTGTATTGGTTTACTATTTATAGAGTTTACCTCAAGAGTGTGCACCTTGGAGCAGTGAGGCCACGATTCACACGATTCCCGGGATTTCGGGACACGTCTGTCAACTGACAAAACCACTACTCATTTCCACTTCCTGAAATCTCGGGACATACCCGATCAACGTAGACTTGGTCAACATGTTCTTAGAGGTAATATGCCTGAAACTCAGATGGGAGCTCTGAGAATTGGGTCTTCTGGTCTTGAAGGTATGACACTCCCGAAGACCAAATGTTGATTAGGTCGGGAGGTCGCCCCAATGGTATTTCTGAATCAATGTTGAATGATATGTACCTTGATCCAAGTAGGTCGGTAGGTCGGGAAATTAGAATCAGCGTTGAATGATCTTTATTTTAACCCAAGTAGATCGGGAGGTCGGTCAAGTAAAATAAGGTGAGGTAAGATCATTCTATTGTTGAGTATCAGATACGTTAATAAAGGTAAAATAACAATAATTTTTAACTACTCAATTCCCAGTTATCTTATTATACTAAACGATGGCTGGATGTAAGAAAAAACTAAATAAATCGAATGTGATGGACATTATAAATGATGGGTAGTGTAATTTCATGCTAAAAATTTAGTGTATTATAATACTACTTTTGTGAAAGTTTTATGTTACACTATGACTCATGGGTGAATTTACGTTCAATGTGGAGCTGAACCCTCAAATAAACTTTTTTTTACCCTTAAATTATTTTTTAAAATTGTAAATTGCTCCCCAAAACTGACATTTGACCCTCCTAAATTTATATTTGGACCCTTTTAAAATTATTTTGACCCCTTATTTAATAAATTATTTTTTTCCCACTCAATTATATTTCTATTCTCCATTGACTAATGAGAGACAATTAATATACAGAAGCGGATTATTATTAGCAACTATTGATTTATTACATACACAAGGTGAAGAAAACAAACAAATAAAACAATTATACGATATATATATATATATATATATATATACATATATATTTGATAACGTAGGTGCTATATTAGTAACATACTACATTATTGTGCATTCTGTGGGGAACCCTTGGGGGAATCGCTTAGAATCCGTGCAGTAATTATATATCATGTAATTTTTTCTGCACCCATTTCAATCTTGATTGGCTTGTGGCATCAAGTTCTTCATTTAACCATGCATTCTTGCCGTTCAAAGCGCCAGAAGTACAGGATGATGTGCCGGAGGACGAGCGGATACATGCATCAGCCTTGAAATTTCGGTACGAAGCAATGAATGGAGCCTTACTCCAATCGGCTTTGATCAGTCCCCCTCTCGTTGCCCAATCGTCGGCATTCCACAGGCTCGAATATATCCTCATCGGTTGATTTTTCGGGTAAAGGACTCCTCGCGATTCTAGATTCTTGAATTCTCTAATGGGTGTGCCATCGACCGATAATCTGGAAATGAAAAAGAATTAATAGACTCAGAAGCTCTGCTCTTAACAAATTCAATAATTTTATACCCATTGTAGCGTAAAAAAGCCGAAATATGAATATCTAGAAGTAATAAAAATACGTAAAAAAATACTTACATGATTCGCTGGGGATTCCATAGGATGGAATATGTATGAAAGTCAGCAGTGGGATCAAACCAAAGATGAAACTGCTGTTCTCTATTGCCTTTACCCTGGCTGTACACATTAGTGTGTAGAGTATAAGGGTCGCCACTCAAATTCCCCAAGAACTCAAAATCTATCTCGTCATGTGTTGCCCCCTGTGAAGACAACTGCAAATAGATTCAAAACAACCCATTAATTTACTTATATAACGTAAAATATTCGATAAAATAAGAGATGGAAAATACTTACGAAATATGCAGTGACGGTTCCGGCTGAGTTTCCGGGCACAAGTTTGAGCTGCATATCGATCTTTCCGAACATGTATTCGTTCTTCGACTGAAAACCAGAGCCCGAGGTTCTATCCAAAGAGAGAGTGAGAAGCTCGCCATTGTTTATGATTTTAGCTCGGCCGTCTCCCCATGTTACGTCGAAGTCTTTGTAGAAATTAGCAGAAGCGAACGTAAACATGATGGTACCGATAAGTAGAAGAGGTAATGCAATTGGAACTGGTGAAAATTTTATAGCCATTTTGAATAAAATGTGAGTGTTTTTGTGTCTGAGAATGGAGAGAATAATTTGTTGTGATGTGATGTTGAGAATAGGAACAATGGGTTGGGATTTATAGAGGGGAAAAGTTTAGGATGTGGTTGGAGGAAAATAGCATGGAAAGTGCCTTTTTCTCTTTTTTGTTATCATCCATTAAAAAGTAATTTTTTGAAAACAATTACTTTCGGATGATATTTGGGCAGGAACGTCGCCATGATTTTAAATCATATGAAGCTGATCTCACACTAAACAAATGAATCTTTGAATAGAGGAAGGTGAATGGGAAAAATAAAAACACTATCGCAGAACTCGATGAGCAATGGAGAATACAAATATCATTTTGGGTAGAGCTAAAACATTAAACTTTCAAATTTTCAACTACTAATTTTTTTTTATATAAAAAAAATTCTTTGGGCTGGAGCCTACCATAGGGGTTGGGTAGCTCTGCCCTGCATCTTCTAAAAGTATTTGCGACTAGGACCTAACCTAACAATGTAATGACACTATCCCAGAACTCGATGAGCAATGGAGAATACAAATATCATTTTGGGTAGAACTAAAACATTAAACTTTCAAATTTTCAACTACTAAATTTTTTTTATATAAAAAAAATTCTTTGGGCTGGAGCCTACCACAGGGGTTGGGTAGCTCTGCCCTGCATCTTCTAAAAGTATTTGCGAGTAGGATCTAACCTAACAATGTAATGACATAAACATCTTTCGTCGGGTAAAGGCGACGAACATATATTAAAACAAAAGAACGCCCCCCTCTCACATGTAATGAAAAAAAAACTTCTAAAAGTATTTTCAAGAATAAAGATCAAAAGATCTTAAAATAAAATTTTTATCTCTTCGTTTCAATTTTTTTTGTAAAATAGATAAATAAAGTATTATTAGTTGTTAACCGACATCCTCAGTTAAACTGTAACGTGGCTTAATTAATTTGTTGAGATGACTTTATGTTGGAAAGTGAGATATCTTTTTGAGTGTGAATTTTACAGTATTAGATTCTTTTTTATAATTTTATTTTTTATTTATTGAAAGGAGTAATGGATATTTGTTTGGATTATGATTTGTTGGTGGTGGGTGTAAAGAAACATAAATGAACTTTATATTAATTATAGCTGGGGACAGATGGCTCATTAAAAAAGCGCGTTTCACGAAATCTAATTGATCCCATACACTTGTAACGTAAACGCGGTTTGACTGCGCACAAGGTTAAAGCCGAGGGTATGGTAAATCTTTGTCTTGCAGTGACACTAGTTTTGTCGTAATTGGTGCGTGGTATCTGTCACCTTACACATGTAATTTTATTACGCATTTACGTATGTGCATTGTTGGAGCAACCTTTATAGGTTCCGGGTGGACTCCAACCCATATAAATTATCAAAAAAATTAAAAAATTTAGTGTCGATTTTTGGAAATTTAAGCGTTTAGCCAAACTCTTTAAATCGTGATAATTTTTTAACCCCATGTAATCCAACCAATCTTAGCTAACATGAATCTTCGCTCCGCCCTGCGTATGTGTATCCTGGATTTTTCCATCTTGAAATTTGAAAAAGAAAATGATGAGCTGGCAGAAATTTTATTATAAAGATATTTGTTTCATCCTATAAACGAGTGACAGATGCATTTTTTTTTAGCTATTCGTCAACAAATGTACAGAAATCAATCTTCAATTGTTAAATTTGGTAAAGAGATAGTAAATGTCTGTTGGAATGAACATAATAAATGTACAAAACTTTAAAGAAATAAATGTATAATCAATTTATATATTGTGAGACTAGTATATGTCGTGAGATTAACTATATTTCCTGCTTAAAAATTTTAAAAATATTTTTACCTCAAAAAATTTATATACAAAGTACCAAGAATTCTTTGTATAAATTTTCCTGAGCATCCACAATGGCACCATCTATCTACTTACTTGATTTCTATTGACTTTGGGCGTGACCATGGCTGATCTAGAATTCTCATTAAGTGCTATGAGCTGATGAACAGAAGATAATTTGTTGAAAAATTTACGCATATATTCTTGTTGCCTCGGATTTTGGTAGGGTAGACGTGTATTTCATCCGAGCATCAAACAATATACAAAAAGTAAATGAGACCAGATTTTTTACGTGGAAAACCCCAAAAGATGGGGAAAAACCACGGGACCTAGTCCGGTATAAATTTCACTATAAACAAGTGTGTGATTTACAGTGTTCTTTACAGGAAATGAGCTAAGAAATGAAAATGGTGAAGGGGAAGACCTCGGCTGCTGCTTGTTCTTGAGGATGAAGGAGACATGCTCTCTTTTCCCCCCCAAGAAAGAGGTGTTGGCCTTCCCCATGCCCTCCCAACCCTCCTGCCTGCTCTCTCATGGAAAATCCCTCCCTTCCTTGGTGAGAGTTATCTGGTATTTATATAAGAATGGAGGAGACAACCTGTAACTACCTACCCAAGGTCTAGGGGACATTGTCTGATGCTGAAGGTAGGGGTCAGAGTCCTAGTGCTGGGGACCACAGACAACTATTGCACTCTTTGTACGATTTCTGCAGCTTTTAAGATATTATTCGTGTACGGAGATATGTTCTGTGCCTCTGATTTATGAGATCACTCCTCAGGTGTAGATCTTCCTGGAGGCCGACCTGGGGGTGGCCGAGGTGGAGGTCATCCTCGTGGCCGATCTGGGGTGGCCAAGGTGGAAGTCATCCACGCGGCCGAGTTGGAGGTCATCCTCGTGGCCGACCTGGGGTGGCCAAAGTGGAGATCTTCCCGAGGCCGAGCTGGAGGTCATTCTCGTGGCCGACCTGGGTGGCCAAGGTGGAAGTCATCCACGCGGGGGAGCTGGAGGTCATCCTCGTGGCCGACCTGGGGTGGCCAAGGTGGAGATCTTCCTGAGGCCGACCTGGGGTGGCCATGGTAGAGGTCTCGCCCAAGTCAGGTCTTGCACAGTCCATACTTTTACCAGGGTAACACCAGTATCCCCCCTCTAGTCGAGCTAGTGTAACGTTGTCTCGGTCGTTCGGGTATTTTGGCAAGACCTGATTTGTTATTTGTGCAGAGCTGACCTGTTATTTGTGCAGGGCTGACCTGAAATAACAAGTAGAAATAATTCTAAGAGAATTAAACCTTAACAGGGATGACCTGTTATCTGTGCAGGGCTGACCTGCAATAACAGCTAGAAATAATTCTAAGAGAATTAAACCTTAACAGGGATGACCTGTTATCTATCCAGGGCTGACCTGCAATAACAACTATGAATAATTCTAAGTACAGAATTAAATCTTAACAGGGCTGACCTGCAATAACAACTAGAAATAATTCTAAGAGAATTAAATCTTAACAGAGATGACATGTTATCTGTGCATGGCTGACCTGCAATAACAACTAGGAATAATTCTAAGTACAGAATTAAATCTTAACAGGGCTGACCTGTTATATGTGCAGGTCTGACCTGCAATAACAGCTAGAAATAATTCTAAGTACAGAATTAAATCTTAACAGGGCTGAGCAGGGCTGACCTGCAATAACAGCTACAAATAATTCTAAGAGAATTAAAACCTTAATAGGGATGACGTGTTATCTGTGCAGGGCTGACCTGCAATAACAGCTAGAAATAATTCTAAGAGAATTAAACCTTAACATGGATGACATGTTATCTGTGCAGGGCTGACCTGCAACAACAACTATGAATAATTCTAAGTACAGAATTAAATCTTAACAGGGCTGACCTGTTATATGTGCAGGGCTGACCTGCAATAACAGCTAGAAATAATTCTAAGAGAATTAAACTTTAACAAGGATGACATGTTATCTGTGCAGGGCTGACCTGCAATAACAACTAGGAATAATTATAAGTACAGAATTAAATCTTAACAGGACTGACCTGTTATATGTGCAGGTCTGACCTGCAATAACAGCTAGAAATAATTCTAAGTACAGAATTAAATCTTAACAGGGCTGAGCAGGGCTGACCTGTTATATGTGCAGGGCTGACCTGTTATATGTGCAACTCTGACCTTTCAGAACTCCGAAGATAATAAACCGAGCATATAAGTCTCGCCCGACCTGAGTTCCAGAAATAATAAATATGAGCCAGTAATGCTCTCCCGACCTGAGCTCCAGAAATAATAAGTGTGAGCGAATAATGCTTTCCCGACCTGAGCTCCGGAAATAATAAATATGAGCAGATACTGCTCTCCCGACCTGATCTCCGGAAATAATAAATATGAGCCGATAATGCTATCCTGACCTGTGCTTTTAATTGGTGCCAGGGCCTCATACACCTGGGCTTAAGCATGCAGGGCGGACATGTGCTTTTAATTGGTGCTAGGGCCTCATACACCTGGGCTTAAGCATGCAGGGCGGACATGTGCTTTTAATTGGTGCCAGGGCCTCATACACCTGGGCTTAAGCATGCAGGGCGGACCTGTGCTTTTAATTGGTGCCAGGGCCTCATACATCTGGGCTTTAGTGACAGGGATGACCTGCACTTTTAATTGGTGCCAGGGCCTCATACACCTGGGTTTTAGTGACAGGGATGACCTGCACTTTTAATTGGTGCCAGGGCCTCATACACCTGGGCTTTAGTGACAGGGATGACCTGCACTTTTAATTGGTGCCAGGACCTCATACACCTGGGCTTAAGCAATCAGGGCGGACATGTGCTGATATTTGCCAGGGCCTCATACACCTGGGCTTACTTCGAATATCCCATCCGAACTCCCAATCATCACACCATCCGAATAAGTTCATCCAAAGTCCAAAACAAATAAAGATCCCGAGCTGATGAATAAGGCCTTATTGCGAGATCGCATGCCTGAGCTGATATAAATAGGGGCTTGCTGCAAGATTGCATGCCCGAGCTGTAATAATAGGGGCTTACTGCGAGATTGCATGCCCGAGCTTAATATAATAGGGCCTTACTGCTAGATTGCATGCCCGAGCTGCTGATCCTGTCCTGAAATAATAATAAAATAGCACTACGCAAATATATATGTACGAAACTCAAATATCAGTTGGACAGGAAAAACCATAATTAAGGCATAGAGATTAAGCGCCCAAGTTGAGTTTGATTGATGAGGTCTAGCTGATGGCTGAGGTGGCCGAGCTGATGTGGATGAGGCCGAGCTGGGCGAGGTTTCCGAGTTGAGGCCGAGCTGGGCGAGGTTTCCGAGTTGAGGCCGAGCTGGGGCCGAGCTTGGGCCGATGAGGCGAGCTCATTGTAGAGGCCGAGCTGATGTGGATGAGGCCGAGCTGGCATGGATGAGGCAGAACTCACTGTTAAGGCCGAGCTGATGTGGATGAGGTCGAGCTGGCATGGATGAGGCCGAGCTCACTATTGAGGCCGAGCTGGGCGAGGTTTCCGAGCTGAGGCCGAGCTGGGGCCGATGAGGCGAGCTCATTGTAGAGGCCGAACTGATGTGGTTGAGGCCGAGATGGCATGGATGAGGCCGAGCTCACTATTGAGGCCGAGCTCAGGCCGAGCTGGGGCCTAGGTGGCCGAACTTGGGCCAAGGTGAGGCCTCGGTGGCCGAGCTGAGATGGCTCCACGTTAGGTATTGATTTGATCTCTGTTAATCAGCTCCAATCCTGCAACAACAGCTTCTAATGCCCCAAAAACCAAATGCTAAAGCAGCTCCATTCTCCAAAAAATTGTGGTCAGCTAGGGGGAAGAGGTATCCCCAGAGATCTGAGGCCTGATGTAGCATCTCGAGAATCATTACACTGGCGTTTCTTCGAGTGCAACCCAAAAGCATAGCAACTTTCATACAAGGCTGCACCCCGTCGACGCCGCTTACCAAAGGTTTTTCTTCTCCAGAACTTAGAAAACCCATCTCCCAACAGAGATGCAACCCTCAAACCATCCTTCTCCTCCCCATATCTCAACGTCTTGAGCTCACTTTCCCACAGACGGCGCCAATTTGTTGCCTCGGATTTTGGTAGGGTAGACGTGTATTTCATCCGAGCACCAAACAATATACAAAAAGTAAATGAGACCAGATTTTTTACGTGGAAAACCCCAAAAGATGGGGAAAAAATCACGGGACCTAGTCCGGTATAAATTTCACTATAAACAAGTGTGTGATTTACAGTGTTCTTTACAGGAAATGAGCTAAGAAATGAAAATGGTGAAGGGGGAAGACCTCGGCTGCTGCTTGTTCTTGAGGATGAAGGAGACATGCTCTCTTCCCCCCCCCCCCCCCCCCCCCCCCCCCCCCCAAGAAAGAGGTGTTGGCCTTCCCCATGCCCTCCCAACCCTCCTGCCTGCTCTCTCATGGAAAATCCCTCCCTTCCTTGGTGAGAGTTATCTGGTATTTATATGAGAATGGAGGAGACAACCTGTAACTACCTACCCAAGGTCTAGGGGACATTGTCTGATGCTGAAGGTAGGGGTCAGAGTCCTAGTGCTGGGGACCACAGACAACTATTGCACTCTTTGTACGATTTCTGCAGCTTTTAAGATATTATTCGTGTACGGAGATATGTTCTGTGCCTCTGATTTATGAGATCACTCCTTAGGTGTAGATCTTCCTGGAGGCCGACCTGGGGGTGGCCAAGGTGGAGGTCATCCTCGTGGCCGATCTGGGGTGGCCAAGGTGGAAGTCATCGACGCGGCCGAGTTGGAGGTCATCCTCGTGGCCGACCTGGGGTGACCAAAGTGGAGATCTTCCCGAGGCCGAGCTGGAGGTCATCCTCGTGGCCGACCTGGGTGGCCAAGGTGGAAGTCATCCACGCGGGGGAGCTGGAGGTCATCCTCGTGGCCGACCTGGGGTGGCCAAGGTGGAGATCTTCCTGAGGCCGACCTGGGGTGGCCATGGTAGAGGTCTCGCCCAAGTCAGGTCTTGCACAGTCCATACTTTTACCAGGGTAACAATTCTATTAAAATAATCTGTAGAGAAGGGACTACTTTATTTTTATTTATAAATGATAATTTTATGTAAGGGATGACTTAGTCAATGGACCATCCCATCTCATTCTGTGCTAGTTTATCTGGAGCCACTAGCCATGAGTTGTATGTCTTTGGGATATATTTTTTTAGCAATTATAACAATTGGTGGGTGCTCGACAGATATTCGAACATGAGATACTCGAGTCGCAATTATAATCGGTGATAGATGGGTTACAAGCCATGGCTATGTCTTTGGGATTTCAATCATGTAAATTTGTATCAAACTTCGAGTAAGCAATGAGTTGTTAACTGTTGTAGGAAAGTAGCTAGACACAATTTTGAGGGTTTTTGACACAAACTCTGTGTGATTTTTCAAATAAATAATTTATACCATTTTGATTTGAAAATATTCAGTTTACTCCATATGATTTTCAAAATAGAGAGTTTACCCATATGATTTAATACAACTAGACCTTATACATTGTCGCAGGAAATTGAGTTTGAGTCGAAAGGGTGCATTCTAGATATAACTAGGCCTTTGGCTCGCAATTGGGTGAGTCAAATTCATCCAAATTAAAAATGTGAACCATAAAGATGATGCAATTTACATCGCATGATTGTAAATGAAAAGATCGGAATCATCTATATTAAAGAGATGCATAATAGGAAGAATGTGTACCTTGACAAATGGATGCAGTATGGACGGATCATATTCATCTGTATTAATGAAGCACCACATCGTAAGTTCAATGATCTTTATGAATAGAAGCAATCTGAAGTGCTAGATTACAATCATGATCAGATTTAATTCTATTTCGTAGGACGATTTTCTTTGTTGAGAAGACAACGATTGAAATATTGATATTTGGATTAAAAGATAAGTTGCACATTAACAACAACTATACATTTTGATAAAGCGGCACAGATCATATAACTCGTAGCAGAGTTAAGTTCACGTGTTCAAATGTTGTAAGGTGATCCAATTATTGAAAGATGGGTTATTAGATAGTAATGATTGTCTCTATTAAGAGAATGATCGAATATATAACACTTAAGTTGTACGATTTAAAAGATCTGAATTACAATATTCCTGCTAAGTATAACTTTTAGTAAATTGATAAACTATCGGTCCTACAAATTAGTTAAAACAATCTTATTATCCATAAAATAACACTACAACTCTTGAAAACTATAATACCTACACAACTCCTCCTATTGTGATTACATAAAATTTTTTATCTCGAATCTAATCCATGTAGAGGTTATAAAGATTTAATTTTCAAATTTATTGTGGTATATACAACTACTATCATGTGAAGGAAAAATACTTATATGAACCGTGTGTTTATAAAGATCAAGATACATAATATGTATGTATGTGTATTGTTGTTTGTATGACCGGGTGTACAGAAATGGAACGCATATTAAGTAAATCAATTATCATATATTTTGTAAGTATCCTCTTATTTAAAGAAAAATCTAATCCTTTACCTCGATTAAACCAGCATTATGTCAAAACTAACATTATTTACCAACAACTTGAAGTCTTAAACCAGAAGGATGGTCCGAGAAAACGAGATGTATTGCCCAATGTAGATGTGACTATTTCATAAAAACTTGTGGTCTTCTCCGAAATCAATTAAATTCCACCGGCAATGACCAAATACAGTAAAAAGGGCCCCAGTGTTTTTTACTTTTCTTTTGTTACTGTGGTCCGAGGAAACCGCGTAAAAAAAATTTCATTTAGTACAATGCCACTTTGAATTTGCATTTCATTTACAAACAACATGAAAAGAAAGAGGAAATTCAAAACCAAACATTCACCTCTGCTACAAGTTTATTTATATTATGAATCCTTTAAAGTATCTAATACACATGATGAATAAGTAGATAGATTGACTTCTATAACAAAAATACCTGAAGTAGAAGTCACACTTCCCTTCGTCTTTTTGAGTTCTTCCAAGTAAACCTTATAGTTTCTCTTTCAATGTCCGGTCTCACCATAATGGAAGCATTTTCCTTCCTTAGCCACTCCTCCCTTTGGCATAAGTGCAGTAGCACGAGGCTTTAGATTTGACAAAGACTTTCTTGTCTTTTCTAAAGCCCTTTGATTTAACCTTCCCATTACCCTTACTCACAATAAGAATATTCGTGCGCTTAAAATTCTTCCTGTTTGCCTTGTAAGTTCTCAACATACCAAGCAACTGTGGTAGAGTTTTCTCAATTCAATCATATTGTAATCATAACAAATTGACTATTGCTATTAGGTAACAATTGCAAGATCACGTCAGTGACCAACTCTTGGTCCAACGAAAAACATAATTTCTCAAGATTCTCAATGCATCCAATCATTTTGAGTACATGAGTTCCAACAGGGCTTCATTCTACCATTCTGCACTGAAATAATGCTTTAGAGACGTCATACCTTTCTAGTCTGGCTTGTTGTTGGTAAAGTTGCATCAGATGTTCAATCATATTGAACACATCTGTTTCCTCATGTTGCTTTCGAAGCTCAGAGTTCATGGTTGCAAGCATGAGGCAGCCAACATCAAGAGCGTCATTTTGATGTTTCTTGTAAGCATCCCTATCGGCCCTTGCGGTCGTAGCATGAGGTTCCTCAGCAGGTAAGGGTTCCTCTATGACATATTATTTTTTCTCTTGTTTGAGTACAATCCTCAGATTCCTATACTAGTCTAGGAAATTTGTACCATTCAATTTGTTCTTCTCAAGGACCAATCGCAGTGAATGTGTACTAGTTACAGTGTTGGATGCTATGTATATCTACAATATAAATATGCAAAATAAGTATTATGATTTTAATCATTTAATAAGGTCTTTTATTAAATGAAACTCCCACTATTTTGCTAGAACCAACAATCATCATAAGCTATTAGTGGACCAAGATCTATATTTCACCTAACCTTGAGTTTGTTTTGGCTAATCACCCAAGACTCGGCTATTTAGGTGGACAACACTTGTCAATTACATCACATGTAACTCTTGGATGGTTGCGCGAACTACACTTTGTTATAATTCATCTAATGGAGTATTACCAACCCCATGCCTATAGGTTCCCAATCCTATTGAGATAGCGCTAGTTAAGTCGAACCCAATTTATAGTCACATGGATATCATTTTTATCCTATCACATCTTACTAAGATTGTCACGGTACTTTGCTTTGGCAAACCTACACATGTTCAATTGAAGTCTTGACGAGTACTAATTAATCGGAAGGCATCAATCTTGACTTAATATTATAAGAGGGATTTAAAGATCTCACATATACATATACATATCATCCATTAATATTAAATATCAAATGATAATCAATGCATCACATACATCAACATGAAATAAACGTGACATGGTTATAGCCCGAATTACTGATTTTCTCAAGCCAATGAGAAAATCTAAAGGGTCAACCTAAGGGTAGCTTCTCCAAGCACATATTCGGTCTATTGTGAATGGGCTACTCGTCTCGGCATCATGGTCCATCTTCATTGATCTCCATCAACTAATGCTAAAACTATACTGTAAAATAATTACATGATATAGAGAAGACCTTGAGTTACATTCGAAGGGAGCATATGAGAGAGGGAATACATTCAAAAAAATAGATAAGGCACGACTCGCAGGCGGTATAAAATTACAACCATTCACAAAAAAAAATCCAATCTAATTGGTCATTGGCTATAACCATGCACCATGCTCAAACAACGCATAAAACATGCTAGGACATAACAATTTATGAATTAAATTCTAAACAATTTAAAATTTTAATTCTAGGTTAATAAAATGTGATTAAAACCAATAGGCTTAAATGGGAAAACAATTGTACGCCTCGGTCGCCCACCATGCACGAGCTACGGTCGCCCGCCTTGCGAGCCTCGGTCGCCTGACCAAGAGAGCTATGGTCACCCGCCCATGCTTGGCTCGGTCGCCTGACCAAGCTTGGCGTGGTCGCCCGCCCATGTTGTCTGGGTCGCCCGACCAAGCTTGGTGCGGTCCCCCCCTGTCTTGTCAGTCGCCCACACACGTATGTATCATATACATATATAGAAACAACCGAAATACTCGTCAATATATCATATATATTTGACGATAGTTTCCCACATACATACCTCATATGAGCATATAACTGAATATAACATATCCC
Organism: Haberlea rhodopensis; assembly: GCA_907163345.1. Lineage (NCBI taxonomy): Eukaryota > Viridiplantae > Streptophyta > Magnoliopsida > Lamiales > Gesneriaceae > Haberlea > Haberlea rhodopensis. The sequence continues at coordinate 57,604 of CAJQUN010001008.1, forward strand.
ATATGTTCTTTATATTTTTAATCGTTACAGTTTCTCCGAATTAGCATGATAATAATAACTTAAATTGTGATAATATGATTTATCACATAACTCGATATGGGCTTCATACACGGCTCTGATACCACTGAAAGTAATCCCATAGCACACGCAATAGAATAAATAAATAAAATGGGATTCCACCTAGAACCTATACGAAGGAAACCATATCGGTATTTTAGAGTTATGCATTTGTAGCGTGTTTGATGCAGTTTTCGTGTCGAAGAACGTCCACGAGTCACAAGCAAAACTTTACAGCTTTGCCTCTACTGTATCCACACGATCAAATTGCCTAAAGGGTGTCGAAAATTTTCAAGGTGCTAACCTTGAAATTCTCGATGAAGGAGGACGGCTTAAGTTTTTGTATGTTAATCTCTATATATAGATATGAGGCGACCGGAATATAATATAGGGTTTTCGAAAAACCCTTAGCCCAAGCAAATCTATATATGTATATATATGTGGTGCAAATTTATATATATATATATATATATATATATCTCATTTTATGATTAGGACTCTTCATAATCAAATTAATTCATCAAATGAATTTTATCTCCCTTTATCGATTTAATCTTTTGTGCGACCCGTTAGGATCTTGTAACGTTGGCAGTGACATAAAATCTTATTTTATGTCACAAGCAATGAGGGTATCTAGCAATAGATCAAGGCTATCCAAGTTACAAGAATGTCATTGACTCGACATTACTTATGACATGTGATAATATTCACCATGTAACTTAATCTCGTTGTCCTATGTGTTTAGATTGAATATGAGCCATGGAGAAAGTCACACTCATATAGTTCAATCTTTTATTTCTTGATTCCCGAGAATACTAGAATAACGAATAAGCTTGTTATCACATATCGACTCATTCGAGCATGGCCATGCATTTTAGTCTCACTCGATCAAGGGCCCAAACACTTATCATGTTATATAAGAGGGACAAATCATATATTGATCACTCAACATCACTCTACATAATTCGTAGTTTATCAAATGATTTTCTGTATAGATTACCATATTACACGCACTGTTTGACAATATCAAGATACACAACTCCTTATGTTGGGATCTCTGGTGATCTCAAGTGGCAATGATTACTTACACTATTACCACTATGAGAAATTTGCTTATGAGATTCATATAACAATCCATAGCATTCTCATTGTAAGTCGGTCAAGTACATAGTTCTCTAACATGTACATATGTGTTGATTCGATATCTCATATACATGAACAAATTCATCAATCAATACATAATAGTCTCTATACATTATCATTATCTTAATTCATGATAATACTTGACTAATGACAATCTTCAAGAATAATATAATATTAGTATAAGGACATTAATATATATTTATTCATATTGCACATATATTGGAATAATATATAATAATGAATTGCCATTTATGAAAATCATATTACAATAGATACCAAAATCAATCATCCAATGAATTGCTTTGGGAATATCCCAACAAATGTGAGGGAGATTAGAACTTTTAAACTTTTAAAGGGACTTTGGTTCTCATATTAAGGGGCTCTTGGTTCTTCAAGGAACAGAAAGATAGAAAAAGAGGGGCATGGCATATGGGTTGAAAAACGAGGACTTCTTCCTCTTTTTTTTTTTTATTAATTGGTTTTGCTCATTCTTCTTATACAAAACACATTATAAATCATCAACATTTATAATAGAATTTTTTATTGGACTAGGTCCGATGGTTTTTCCCTTCATTTGTTGGGTTGCGCTTTTTCTATCCCACATCGATGGGAGGAAAAATAATATTGGGCAATCCTTTAGCTATAAAAGGGGGCTTCAGGCTCCTGTTTTAAGTGCACCAGTCAATAGCTTATCTAGCAACTTTTGGCTTTAGATAAATTCTTCTCTTGTTTTAGAATCTAGTAAAATTCTGATTATGCTCTGTGGTTAAAGTTGTGGCTGAGCTTCCACATCAGAAAATTTTTTATTAGGTGTCTTTCTTGTAAGTGGAGATGTGTGAGTTATAAAGTGTGTCTAGTGGGAAAGCTTTGTGGGTGTGTTTGGGTCTTTGGGATGACAAAATTGTGTGGTTGTACTAATTTTCATATATTGTATTTTCTTCTCTTGTCCTGGTAGTTTTTCTCCTGATTTGAGAGTTTTCCACGTTAAATCCTTGTATTGTTATTATTTCTCATTTTGCTTGTTTTTCCCATAAAAAGGTACAGATATTGGGGGTGAATCTGGAGGGTCAAATTCCTAACAAGTAGTATCAGAGCCTAACTCCTTTTGCTGCGGTGGAGCTTTGGTGTGGTAGGCGAATACGTATTGACTAAGGAGGTTCTGTCTAGAAAAATCGGTACTTAAGTGGGACCAGTGTGACCCCACCAATTTTCCTGGGCATCTTGAAGCTCTGTCTAGGAAAGATCGAGATTCTCTCTTTCCTGGGGTCTTACTTAGTGTGTACTATTTAAATCTACAGTAAAATACATCAAAGCATCACAAGACAATGTCGGGAAGCAGAGTTTCAAATGCAGTCAGATTTGATGTGGAGAAATTTGACGGGAAAATCAATTTTGGCTTCTGGCAAATGCAAGTCAAGGATGTGTTGATTCAATCTAGTTTACACAAGGCGTTGATGGCCAGAGTAATCCCTGAAAGCAGCAGTGATACTAGTTCGACTATTGGAACGACTAGTGCAACAGGTAAAGTTGGATGAGCAATGAAGATCGGGAGGAATGTATTCGGCGAAGGAACTCTGGGAAAAGCTCGAAGAGTTGTATAAGACAAAAGGCGTTTCAAATCGGGTGTATCTGAAAGAGCAGTCTTATATATTGCGAATGAACGAGGGTACTATTTCAGGTCATTTAAGTGTTCTCAATGTCATTGTTTCAGAGCTGGAATCTATTGGAGTTAAAAATGATGATGAAAATCAGGCCTTGAGACTCATCTGGTCTCTTCCACGTTCGTATGAGCACGTGAAGCCAATACTGATTCATGGAAATGAGAAAATCATTTTCTCAGAGGTTACTAGTAAGCTTCTTTCTGAAGAGATGAGACTTGGCGGGAGTAACGGTTCACATGAAAGTTTTGCAGTGGTGGCTCATTATTGGAAGAAGAAGAACTCCATGAAGAAATCCTGTTGGGGTTGTGGACAACCTGGTCACATCAAAAGAAATTGTACAAAAGCTGGAGCGGGTTCGTCAAATTGCTCCGTATAAGCAAGTGGAGATGCTGATAATGAAGCTAACATTTGTCTCCTCTTTTTATGTCCTATGAAAAAGGACATGTAAATCATTATGGTGTACCGCTGTCCCGAAGTGGCAAGATAAAGGATGTAAAAATGTTAGTGGATCCACAATTTTGCACACGAGCATTGGATTGGCATTGATGCAGGGTGTATGGTGGAAATTCACGCCGATGGCTGATTAACTTCCAGTAAAGCCAAAAAGTGGGAGTTGCACCATAATTTTTCTAGCAAGGTTATTTTTTCGACATGCTTGGAATGACCGTTGAAATGCTTGGAATGACTTATTCTGAGTGGGATACGCTTTTATGGTGGAGCATGATAATTCTCTACATTAAGAAATGACTGTCTTTGCAGTGTTGGTAGCGAAAGTTATGAAGATTTTCATCGAGGTGGAGTGTTGTGGGACGACAAAACCACAAGGTGGAGATTGTTGGGTTGGGTTTTTTCTATCCCACATCGATGGGAGGAAAAAGATTGGGCAATTAGCTATAAAAGGGGGCTTGAGGCTCCTGTTTCAAGTGGATCCGTCAATAGCTTTTCTATCAACTTTTGGCTTTAGATAAATTCTTCTATTGTTTTAGAATCTAATAAAATTCTTAGTATGCTCTGTGGTTGCAGTTGTGGCTGAGCTTCCACATCAGAAAAAGATTTTATTAGGTATCTTTTTTGTAAGGGGGAATGTGTGAGTTATAAAGTGTGGCTAGTGAGAAAGCTTTGTTGGTGTGTTTGGGGTGAGAAGAAAAATCGTTTGGTTGTAATAATTTCCATATAGTGTATTTTCTTCTTTGGTCATGGTGGTTTTTCTCTTGATGGGGGTTTTTCACGTTAAATCCTCCTGTCGTCATTATTTCTCTGTTTGCTTGTTTTTCCTATAAAATGTGCAGATCCTGGGGGAGGGGGGGTGAATTTGGAGGATCAAATTCCCAAAATCATTTCAAAATCATTTTGGGGGGTTTTTCACGTAAAAATTCATGGTGTCCTATTATTTTTTATATTACATTTTCTCTACCGAATAGCAAAAATCAGTGGTGATTTGAAGTAATTTATTTTATTTTCACAATTCATCCATTAGATAATTATGTCGTTCAATATATATTGTTATATATTGAAAAAAAATTCTCATTTGATTAAAATATATGGTTATCTTTTTGAAAGAAAAAGATATGGTTTTTTGTCACGACAAGTCAAAATATTCTGAAAATCGTGGAGGAATAGTGAATTATATTTTATAAACCATGGGAGTAAATTTCTATTTACAAACCGAAACGCATCTATTAACGATATCATAAGAGTAAATTGCCACTAGCTGTTCATTAAATCATGTTCGTAAACACATGAAATACCGTACATATGTAATATAAACATTCCTATACAAAATCTAACAAAATCAGTTTTATGGCTTGTTTTCATTCCTAAACTGAACAAATAAATTAATATTTTCGACATATTACATCTAAAACCCACGTGTGCATGCTATAACAACTAGTTTATACTTGGGCAAAACAAACACGAACAAGAATATCTATCTAGTTAATTCTGCACTCCTTACCAGGGCCTCTTCGAAACCTCCATTTATCCGTACAATAATCATACACCATATGATCTCTTTGCAACCTCTTCATCCTCGCCCTACTTCTTCGATCCAACTCCATTTTCAGCCATGGATTCGTCAAATAATCGGTTTCATTACACGTAGTACTTCGAGTTCTATAAGACCAAATGCACCCATCTGCAGAAAAATTTCGGTAGGAAGCTACAAAAGGAGCTAGAGTCCAGTTGGTTTTAACCGTGCCGTGTTGTGTAGCCCATTCGTCCGCATTCCAAAGACTTGAATACACTCGCATTGGTTGGTCTTTAGGAAATGGTACGCCTAATCTCTCCGCATTTCTGAATTCTCTTATCGGTATGTTGTCGATGAAGAAGCTGAAAATGATTGTGTTTTCTATAAATATCACGTGAAATTATGCTGTGTTCGAGTACGGCTAGAGAACTATTTATGCTCAAGACATCGAGCCTGACTTGATGGGTTTGAACTTTGCAGAGCTTCAACTCAAGATACTTAATTGATAACGAAAATAAAAAAAGTAAATACTTACATGATGCATTTGGGGTTCCATATAATTGAATAGGTATGGAAATCTTCGGTTGGATCAAACCATAAGAAAAACTGGTTTTCTCTTTCACCTTTGCCTTGACTGAATACATTTGTGTGAACTGTATACGGATTTCCACTTGAATTTCCAATAAATTCGAAATCTATCTCATCATGATGGTCTCCTTCTGAAGACAACTAAGGATGTAAAATAAAGTGAATATATATATCAATAACACGCAATGAACAAAAGATGACTAGATAGTACTCTTGTTTTCGCAAAAAAAAAATAAGTCATTAACAACGAAACCAAATAGGCAGATATGTAGTTTGAAAATAGGAAATTTAGCCCTTAGTTTATGAAAATCGACACTTTACCTGTGGTTTCTTAATATGTGCAAAACACCATATCCTATATTTTGTCAACCATATAGAAAAAGTGTCTATTTTTAAAGGTAAGCCGTCATTTACAAACCTTGTGGCGTAAAGTGGCTATTAGAGACACCGTACGGAGTTAAAATGTCTATTTACAATGTCTATCGATATCATATGGGAGGAGGAGTAAATTGTTGCTAGCTCTAAATCTTACATAGAAGGTTGTGATAGTGCCAGCAGAGTTTCCAGGGATGAGCTTGATTTGCATTTCGACCTTTCCGAAGAGTATTTCTCGCTTGGATTCGAAGCCAGCACCTGATGATGTGTCGAGGGACAGGGTAAGAAGCTCGCCATCTTCCAGTATTTGAGTGTGGCTCTCACCCCACGAGATGATGAATTGTCGATAAAACGTACCATTTTTAACAACAATACTTTGACTGTCACAATATGGTTTTCAGTTAATTAATTAGTCAAATTCCTCGTAAATTATTTAAATCGTGATATTCTTTGTAATTATATCAAGAAAATACCTTGTATTAATTTCTTGATTACGTTTGGCCGCAAAAATTGTTTGAGAAATAATAACGTCCACCTGAAATATATATTAAAAAGAATTTCAGACTAAAACTGTAGCATCAAACGTACGTGAAATCAAGTGAAAGGGGCAAAGGAGAGCAAATAATTTTATGGATAATTTTTTTAGAAATATAAAATTTAGTATTAAAATTCATTGAGTCAGTTAGAATTACATTTTTTGGATATGAGTTATTATGTTGAAAAAGGGCAGTAAACTTACCTTGAAAACAAAGATGGCAGAGAAGACAATGAATGCCAAATATGGGACTAACTTGTTGGAACGAGAAGGTTGAGGGTTTCTTGGTCGCATAACGATTGATTTCTTGTAATAAAACACAGAAAAATGTAAAGCATTGTTTTCTTTCTATCATTATTTTACCACAATAACCATAATTTTTCTCTTTGTATGTTTTTTGTAGTTTAAATATTTCCATGGCCTGCAAAATTATAACCATTCTTTTTGTTGGTAACAATAAAGGGCCATCCATGCATTTTGGATATTTGAGGTAGGGGCGCTCTGTCTTTCATCAGCAAATTTATTCCCACTCTTTATATTTTTAATTTTGAATATAACACATTAATAAATAAATAATTCCTAGATATGGTTTTTGGCAATGTGTATTCTTTAAATAGATTATTTTTGCATTTTTCTTCGGATTTCTCTGTTAAATCATAAATATATCATGTTCTAGCTAGTTTCGAAAATTGTGCTATCAAAATTGTACATAATAGCTAGACTCCTATAGCAACCGCGTCGTATAAAGCATCATTATAAGAAAATGATTAACACATATTACTCTAGTAGTCTTGCGAGCCATTTAGATATTAGGTTAATTTTATCTCTGGCATATCCCGTGCATGTATTTTTTAAAATTTAAAATTATAACAATATTTTTTTTTCATAAGCAAAAATTTATTAAAAGAGCACTAGGGGTAATCCAACCCATACATGTACAATGATATAAAACTAGTTTTCATCCATAACCGATTACAATAACCTGAAATAAATTGACAACTCTCACCAAATTCAACATCTCAAACAAATATGTGGTTCACGAAACCAATCGATATTGGAATACGGGTAAATGCCTAAATTCTTCGCCGTAATCCAATCCCATGACCTTATCTTCACAAGCTCAATAGTAGTTTCTCTAGGGGTCTCCTCGTTATTAAACAATTTTTTGTTTCGGGCTAACCACAAGCTCCAAATAATGCACGTCCATATGGTAAGCCACTCCCCTATTCTACGCTTGCTATTTAAGATGCCCATGTGTTTCTCAAATTAATGATCGGATCCTCAGTATTACAGATTCCAAATTGAACCACCTATAGCATTCTTTCCATACCAAATGTGCATACGAACAAGAAAAAAATAAATGTGTTGTATCCTCCTCCACCTCTCCACACATAATGCATAAGGTAGAATTGAAATCCAAAATGATACCTCTTCTCAAGAGCATTGATTTGCTTGGGATTCTATTTTGTAGCATCTTCCACACAAAACCTGACACTTTTTTTAGGAATCATCCGATGCCAAACCGACTTTAGTACTTGATCCTCGCATGTTGACGACTCTACACTCATGCTTTTAATTTTCTTATATGCTGATTTTGTAGAGAATCTCCCGTTTGTTTCCATTTTTCAGCACCAGCTATCATCTTGTCCCTCATAGCGTTTGTACCTGTTAATTTTAGCAACAAATTCAATAAGTAAACATTCTTCCCATAAGAATAAATTCCTTCTCCGTTCCCATTTCCAGCGCCATACTCCCTCCACCCAAGATCCTCTTTCTGAGATGAAGCAATTACCCTTCATGTCTATGTTATACAATCTTTTGGATTTCTCACTTAATCTTCCTCCTGCCCATTTATCTACCCATAGTCTAGTCCCATTGCCATTACCCACATTTCTTTCCATCTCCCCCCAAAACCACAAATTATGATTTAGTAAAACGTATTTTTTCAGGTCTCTCCACCAAAGAGATTCCTCCCCCTTTCTATCTGACCTTCTTGATCCCTCGATCCATAATCCTTCTCCAATCCCATATCTAGATTTTAAGATTTTTACCCATAGCCTTTCCTTTCCTTGTAACGCCCTCCACCCCCATTTCCCTAACAAGGCTAAATTAAATATATTTAGATCACTCACCGCCAAACGTCCTTCTTCTTTAGGATTACACACTTTAGTCCATTTCACCCAAGCTATCTTTCTCCTTTCTTCCCTCCCCCCCACCCCCATAAGAAAGATTTTTGTAAACTGGCAATGAGGTAAGTGTCGAGTTTAGCAAAGTGATTCTTCCACCAAAAGACATATGTTTGTTACCCCATTTATTCAATCTTCATTTTACCGTGTCTATCATAGGTTGCCACATTGCTCTTCTCCTAGGATTATCTCCAATTTTCACACCCAGATACATAAATGGTATCGTACCTTTTTTACAGTGTAGCAACAAACACATTTCTTCCAATTCTGACTGCTCCACATCAATGTGCTTTTATGGAAATTTATCTTCAAACCGGATATCAGTTCAAAATTACGCAATATACATTTCATTGCCCAAGCATTATTCCACGAAGATTCACCTACAATGATAGTATCATCAGCGAACTGTAGATGTGTTATTGCGATGTTATCTTCCCCCACCAACGTTCCTTTGAATAGATTCAGATCAACAGCTTTCTTCACCATAATACTTAACCCTTCTGCTGCTAATAAAAACAAAAATGGTGATAAGGGGTCACCTTATCTCAACCTTCTTTCCGTCTGAAACTCAGTTGTAGGACTCCCATTGACCAAAACCGACACTGAAGAGGATGAAATACACTCCACAATCCATTTTCTCCATTTTTCATCAAAATTCATTGCCTTCATTATTTGATGTAAGAAATCCCAGTCCACTGTATCATATGCTTTTTCAATGTCTGCTTTGAAAATAATTCCATTCTTATTGTTTCGTTTCATGTCATCCACCATTTCATTAGCCACTAGAATACCATCTAATATCTGTCTTCCACCCACAAATGCTGATTGCCCTTCCGATATCACCTTATCTAGAACCTTGCACAATCTTCTAGATAGCATCTTAGCAATGACTTTATATATACACCATATTAAAGAAATATATCGAAACTCATCTATACATGTAGGATTCCCCACCTTAGGTATTAAGACGATGAATGAAGAGTTGCACCCCTTAGTAAATCTGAAATTTTGGTGAAATTCCTCCAAAATATTCAAAAAATCTGCCTTGAATAAATCCCAAAGCTTTTTTAAAAATCTGAAAGTGAAACCAGCAGGTCCAGAGCTTTTTGAGCTTTCACAATCCCCCAATGCTTCCTTTATTTCTTCTTCTGAAAGTTTAGCAATAAGGAAACTATTTTCCACCGCCCCTAGTTTCTGAAATCCTTCTATGCTAAATCTGGGTCTGTATCTATTGCTGTGAAAATCTAGCTTTACAGAAATCTTTGATGCCACATTTTAAATCCTGGACTGATTCACGCCATTGGTCATTTATGTTTAGACCAACTATCTCATTCATCTTCCTATTTTTATTGATGCATTGGTGGAAGAACCTCGAGTTAGAATCTCCTTCCTGTAACCATTTTGTTCTTGCTTTTTGGAATAAAATATTATCCTTCATTTTCATATTGCGATTCAGTTCCAGCCAAGCCAATTTCCTTAAGCCAATTTCTGATTCCTAGAGCCCCGAACATTCATCCTTTAGGTCTAGGGTCTGCATATCTGCTTTAGACTTCTCGATTCTGATATCCAAATTGCCAAAATGATCCTTATTCCAATCTTTTAATTTCACCTTGAGTTCTTTCAATTTTTACTTGAAAGAAAACATTGCCCAACCTTGATAATGTAACTTCGCACATTCCTCATCCACATATTTTGCAAAATTTGGGTGTTGCATCCAACAGTCTAGTACTTTGAAAGGTTTGGGGCCCCAATTTTTTTTTTATTGTTTTTAGCATAATGGGACAATGATCTGACAAAGATCTCTCCAATCCCCATTGAGTTAGATCCTGTCATTCCGTTAGCCACTCCCCAGACATGAGAAATATGTCTATTATGCTTGCACTTTTTCCATTGGGTCTAAACCATGTAAATTGTCTTCTAATCAATGGTAGTTCAAAGAGATTAACATCGGATATAAAGTCATTGAATTCCCGAATTGCTCTGACATCAACCTCACCTACACCTCTTTTTTCTGATCTGTTTCGTATTGCATTAAAATCACCTCCTAAACACCATCTGGAATAGATACTATTGATCAGCTGATTACTCAATGAATTCCATATTGCCCTCTTACCTGTCATATCACACGGAGAATACTCATTTGCAATGGCACATTGTATTCTATATTTGCCCCATTTCCCAAATACTATCAATATGCCTGTATCTTCCCATTTATTTTCTATCTGAAATCTGTCTTTATTCCAAATGGTTAGTAGCCCTCCTGCTTTCCGCTCCAGTGAAGACCAAATCAAATTCTTCATCTCCCCAAATACTTCTACAAGTCTCTCTACTATATACTTCTGTCTTGGTTTCCTGTAAGCATAACATATCCATCTTTTCTTTTGCTACCAACTCTCTTAGCGTTCTTTTTTTTATTCTCCCTCCAATCCCTCTAATATTGTAACTTACTATGATCATTGGACCACCGACTCATCACCAACCACTCTATTGACTTGATTCTTTGATATTCCAGCATGTTCTCTATCCCTCACTTCTATCTCAACCAAATTATTTATCAACTCCCTTTCTATCCCTTCCCCGACCATTCCTATTTTGGTTCCAAAATCCCAAATTGACTCTGCCTCTTTTAACAAAGCTTTTTCCAAGTATAAATTATTACAATTTCTAATATTGCTATCAGAAATTGAAATTTCAAAAGCTTGGGACGCCTTATCTGAGTTTGTTCTAGCTTTGCCTTCATCAGATAACAGCTTCTTCTTGATCCTCGAGTCCTCCCTCTTGTAGCAGATCTCATAAGGCTTTCCTTTTTGTACATCAAGTTAAGCTGGCTAAGCCGAAGACTGAGCTCATTGATTTTGGCTACCTTCCTGGCTTTTGGAATTCGATTTACAAAGTTGGATTGAATTCCTTCCGAGTCCAATTTCTCCTTTTCAACTGATTTTTCCTTTGGTTCTTGTGAGGTGTTAAACTTTGAAATCAGATTTAAATCCTTTTCGGTTCCATGAGTAATTTTGTCATCGCCATTCTCTATTTGTTGGGCTTTGAGCATTGATTTTATGTCTGTGGGTTTGAATTTGTGATTAATCAATACTGCCAACTCAGACTTGTCCTGATTCTCAATTGGTTTATGTGGGCTGGATTGGTATTCTGGCCCACCATAGAGTCTAGGGAAATGAGGTCCATTAAACCATCTTGAGTGCTATTCATTGAAATATATTCTTTGTTTCCCATGCGTTGAGCCATGTGACCAGCCAACACATACTCCTTAATCAATGCACTATCATTACTGGACTTAATTACCTCTTCTCCAATTTGAAAAGTCTTAGATGCTGCCACCTCATGATCTTCTTCTACCATCATAGATTCCGGCACAAAACTCAGTACTCCGATTCCTCCGAGCTGATATCTTCGTCGGTCTTGTTATCATATTGGGAGCAAAAACAACTTTTGCAGCATCCAGATGTTTGATTGATTATATTTTCTTCTCAGATTCTTACATTAAACTCCTTGCCATTTATGTTACAACAAAATACCTGATTAATCTCTCCACTCTGAGATGTTAATATCTTTAAACCACCGAATTCTAAAAAAGATTTCAACTCTGTTTCCTCGTCGATAGCAATGCATTTACCAACACGAGATGCGATTGCTTTAAAGAATCTTGGATTTCATGCATGACAAGGAATACCATAACATCTTACCCACACAAATCTCTCAGAGTAATTCTCATCTGGTTTCCATTTTTCGATTGACTCGAACCATTGTAAAAATCCATTCTGTGTTAGACAAAGATAGCAGAATCGAACGACCACCTAGAGATTTTAATTGCATACTTGGATAGCCACTTTTTTGAAATTCTTCTAGTACCATCATACTGTCCTCAGGATGATGCATACGTCCAACCAGACTGGATCCTGTCCAACTCATTTCTTCATCCGACGCCACAAACGTGAATGATGACACTGGCTTCATGACTTCACTTTGAGCATAATATTCGATACCACTTCTTTAAAGCTATTACATGTCTTGATTATATTTTGGTTGGCTGGAAAGATCACTTTTGGTGGGATTACTTTTTGAAGTGGATTTACCCTTACAAATTTTGCAATGTTCGCTCTGAGTTTGAAAGAGTCAATCCAAATTTGATTGAGATCTTTTTCCATTTCCTGCTCCTTGACCACTCCTTTAAATCTGACAAAACCGAATTTCTTACCCAACTTGTTTCTTTTAACAGGAATAAAAATATCCCAAACTGAACCACATCGTGAGAAGGCTACTTTCATCTCTTCATATTTCCAGTCTTCCGGGAACTTTGTGAAGAAAAAGGAAGTCGTTTCTTCTTCCAGTTTTTTGAAATATACACCAACCTGTTTTTGTATTATGCTTGTTTTAATGATTTCTCTACATTGTTCTTTGTATCCCTCAAATCACCAATCTTCGGAGATGGAATTGTATAGTTTGTAGGTTGAAAAGTGTATGGGATAAGGGTTGAAATCTCACTGAGTTTGGCTGGAAAAGTGAATTACGAATATGGGGGATGTTTCTCTCTCTCGGTTTCTCTCATCTCTTTTTAAAATTATAACAACATAAAAATTTAATATGTTATATTTGAAAACAAGTTATAATTCTATGTCACATTTTCTCTTATTTTTTTCAGCTATATATATTGAAATATAAGAAAAAAAATGAATGGGGATACGAGGACAAACTAAATCCTAATTCGAATCAATTTTAAAACAGATTTCAACTGGATATCATATATCAAGTTAAATAAATTTTTTTTTAAAAAAATCATCCGAAAATAATAAAATTTAGGCCCAATTTCCTGATTTGACCCATATCTGTTTGATTTTTGTATTTGTAATTATGAAATTTTAAAAATTCATATATATTTTAACTACACTCATATATGTTTTGAACCACATAAAACATCCAATTGCTAAATTTTTACTTCTCTAAATTTAATTATAAATTAAAAGAATCAAAATGTTTATATTTCAAAAATACAATATGAAGTATTTAAAACACCCCATAAATATGTTTTTCCAAAAATTTTTTACTGCATTAAACCTTCTTTTAATCCACACATCAGATAAAAAATGAAGGACAAACCCCGGTGCATGAAATTACCATAATGTGCGGGGCTCGAGAAAGGGTCCAGCCACTTTGGACCTAACATACACAGTCTTCCCTTGAAATGCAAGAGGTTGTTTCCGTGTTACGCACATCAGATATTAAACAAATATTAATTAATAACTACAACGAAAATGTATAAACAAATCAACACAAAAACCATATGGGTTTTCATTAATTTCATAATGTAGCAATAATTAATGAAGAAGAAAATTGTTTTTTTCTTTCCCAAACAAACAGTATACGAGAACTAAAGGTGCTATTTAACTAGAAACAATAGCAACAAATGAATAAAACATCAATACAATATTATTTAATCTTTTTTTCCAATGAATTAAACTTTACAGACACCCATAAGAGACTATACATTAAAAAAAACTCTTGAACTCAAACATAGTATAATTCATGATGGAAATACTAAGATAAAACTGATGTCTCCACCACCAAATTTGACCCCAAGACTCTTCAACGGCTGCACAAAACCACCTTCCCTTCTTTATTCCTCTAATTTGATATAATTTTTTTAAAAAAATTAATAAATTCGAACTTAATTTTATATACATCCATGCTCAAGGAGATGTCACGGATCCGAAACTATTACCCCTACAATACCTCAGCTCCAGGGAGATTTGCCTTTCAAAATGAAGTTGCTTATAAAAGTTGGCAATAAACGCATCTGCCCTTTTATCAACATCATCTTCCGATGGATAACTTATTGTCCTTTGGATCCCTCTCGAGGATATCGAGTCTGAATCTGAAATGCACGCCCTTAATCCCGATCTTTCGTTGAAGCTGAACCTTTTCTTGCTAATCATAGGCACCAGTTTCCATTTATTAGCGTTGAAATTTAGTATGATCTTGATCTTGCTCACTGCTCTTTTTAGCCTGCCAAGCAATACCCACCGGTCGACCGCCATGTATCGTTCTTGAACGAGAGATGATATTGGAAATAAAAGAGCTTGATGTGTGGACTATTTAAATGTAATTGAGAGAACATGTGACGAAATTTCTATAAAAATAAGCGTGGTGTGTAAGACAACCGTGTTTGATTGACGGCTGATTAAATTATGGGGGCTTAGCTAACGTTCAGGAAGACTTTATTTTCAAATATTGATCAATTAAAAATATATAATATATTAGTCACTTTAATATTATTTTCTTATGATTATGATGCCGTATATGTTAAAAAATAAATAATAAATTATACACTCTCTCTAGAAACTGGATTATTAAAGAAGATAATAATTTAATATGATATCAGAGCCTCTGACGTTGAGATCTTGGGCAAAAGTCAAAGCTCACAAACAACTTCACACATATAAAATATTCACTTGATGGACCTCCTAAAACAAAGGAACAAATCAGCATCATACAAGTGGGTATGAGTGTTACTGAATAAATAATAATTGTACAATATCTAGAAGTTTAGGTTTTTAGATTGGACGACAATTCAACATACACACCATTGGGAATATTTACTTTTAATGCTAATTTCGATTATTCAAATGGAATAATAACCTAATATTTGAACTAAAAGCTTGAGATTCAAAGGAAATAAACTTTTGACCCCGTCGTTAATCATCAGTTTCTTAACTTCGTTGTCTTTTTAGATAAAGTAAAATAAAGTCTAAAGGGAACCGCGTGTTTATTATTACTGGTCAATTACTTGGAGTTTTATATTCCTACGTAATTAGCTGCCTTACGAGTATACCATTTATTTAAGGGGAAAAGTTCAGGCCGGTATCCAATGGTAAAATTTTATTCATCTAAGTCTAAGAAAAAAACTTGCAATCATTTAAGTCTACTTTAGGTTAAAATGACAAAAGTGCCCTTAATAAGAAAAACTCTTCCTTTCACCACTGCGATTCAAATCTTCGTAAATCTCTCTCGCCAGTTATGATTTCTTACAGCTGGTTTTCTCTCCATCTCTTCGCTTTTCCATTCCATCACTTCGTTCCAGATTTTTTTTCAATTCTAGTATGTGTGTGTGTGTTTGTGTATGTATGTGTGTAAGTGTATATAAATATACTGTTTGTTGCCTTTTGAGGTTCTTTAGTTATGATTCATTGATGTACGTGCTTCTTTGCTCATTTTCATAATTTACAGCCTGAAACTTGCAACGAAGAAGATGACCCAGAGAAAAATTAATTGGTGAACGAAAATTATAAAAAGTAAATGTTGCACGAAAATTATAAAAAATAACTGGTGCATTAAAATTATTATCAGTAACTAGTGCACGAAAGATTGAAAATCAATAACTGATGCATGTAAAATGAAAATTAGTAACTGATGCACGAAAATTGAAAATCATTAATTGATGCACGAAAATTGAAATAAGTCACTGATGCACGAAACATAGAAAAAATATATGATGTACAAACCATAATTGCAAGTGGGTGATGCACGAACCATACAATTCAGTAAGTGATGCACGAACCATTTAATTTCGTGCACCAGTTTATTTTTCGCAAATTTTGTGCATCAGCCAGTTAACACAAAGTTCGTGCACCAGTGTTGTATTTTCGTGCACCAAGGTTATATTTTCGTGCACCAGTTACTTTTTATAATTTTTGTGCACCAGTTACTTTTTATCATTTTCGTGCACCAGTTACTTTTTATGATTTTCGTGCACCAAGGTTATATTTTCGTGCACCAGTTACTTTTTTATAATTTTAATACACCAGTTATTTTTTTATGATTTTCGTTCACCAATGTTATAGTTTCGTGCACCAGTTACTTTTTATAATTTTCGTGCACCAATTACTTTTTCTCTGGGTCATCTTCTTCGTTGCAATATCTTGCTGTCAGGCTGTAAATTTTAGAAATGAGCAAACAAGCACAGACACCAATGCATACCTTACTTCTTCATCCATATGCATCAGTCAAAGCCATAAGAGATATTTTTTTAAAAAAAAACATACCAACAAACTTTCGATATCTATAATTTAGCATCGGTATTCAAATTTATAATTCACATACACACACAGTATACACACACAAGATGGAATGTGCATCTATATCCAAAAATAATATGTGCAGAGTAGTCCGAGGTCTTCTTCGATACAAAAAAATTCCAAATGCTACGAACAATTTAGATGCTTCGATTCAAACATATTTCATGTGCATTACATTTTAGCAAATAATTTTTAGGTCGGGCGACAAGATGATTTTACGCGGTTCTTTTCATTTGAAGAATAGTTGTCGTTAGACCTTCAAGTCTATAAATACGTCGAAGAGAAGAATGAATAAAGCTCTCAACACTCTGAAATCCTGAATCAACTTCATTAAAAAACAAGCAAAACATTTAAAACGCTTATTGAAATATCTGAAGTTTTGCAGAACAATAAAAAGAGCTATCGAGATCTTGAAAATAAAAGTCTACTAAGTCTACTGCTCAAAGACACTCTACGGAAGAACATAGTTTTATACTTTGTGAGAGTGTTTGTAAATAAAATCAAATTGTAAATCTGTATGATTATTGTGTTGCTAGGAGTTTAGGCAAATCTGTATGAGTGTCTAAGAAGGTCGTATGTTGTAAAGTATAAACCAAAATCTTCTAGTGTAAACTTCCTGCAAAGGAAGATTGGGAGACGTAGAATCATTTGTAATTCGAACTTCCATAAACATATCTAGTGTCATTTACTTTCAGTACTATTTCCTTCTGTTTCTAAACGTCTACCGATCAGCTCACAAGTCCAGTAGACACCTTCCACACAACTTTTAGTTGTATAGTGACTTGCTGTCAATTGAGATCTTGCAGCAGTAATTAACAGTCTGTTGTATATCGAAGAATTAAGAAATTTAGTCTAGTGTTTATTCAACCACCATTCTAAACACTACTCTGATCCTAACACCAAAGTAACCATAAAACATACGCTTAGATTTATGTCGATGTTGTTATGAGAAAAAATAATTAAGTGATATCAACTTTCACTTAAGTTGACAAGTGTAAGTATAATAGTTTCAATTAAATATGTAGTCGAAGAAGGAGATCTTGTTTCAATTGTTATTTCGTTGTTATATTTTATGTATTCTGTCATGTTTACATATTAATGACATGTATATTAATCGGGCATATCGCTTAATTTAAACAAATTAATTATAATGTTGGAATATCATCAGCAGCAATAATTTAATAATAATAATAATAATAATAATAATAATAATTAAAGTAGTATATATGTCACGCCCCGAGACCGGAGCGCGTGACACCGACGTCGAATCCAAACATGACATTTGGACACAACAAGTCTCGTGTACAGATCTATATTAAAACCAATCTTTTATTCCATAATCAAATAAAATGTCATTACAACTTCAAATACGAGATCCAATGTCTCGTTCAAAACAAATTGTGGAAACAAAAATAAGTAATAAATCTTCTTGAGACTTCTAGTGGATCACCATCCCCAGAATTGCTCTTGTTCCTCTTCTTCGATATCTTCTTCCTCGATTTTGTCTGGGAGGGGGGTGAGTGTTTGGGAAAACACCCAGCAAGTAGGGGCTGATTGAACAGTAAAAACACATATAGCTTTATAACAGATATCATTTTAAACAATTGTAAAATCATAGATCTTGGCATAAAAACACATAAACACCTTTATCCACATATTCACATATACTTATTGGATTTAAGAGGTGGCTCCCGTGGCATAGCACTTTGCTCTTAAGGATCAAGAGGTGGCTCCCATGAATGTGGCACGTCAACATCATGTAACACTTTGCCCCGCCGAATCAAGAGGTGGCTCTTACTCACGTAGCACTTTGCTCCGCAAAGTCCTTCGTTCATGATCATGTCACATACTTATTTGATTTAAAAACATGCTTTTCATAACGTTGTTCAATCGAAGTTTTAAAAACATACATAAGGTTTGAAAACGAAATGAAGTTGTAGCAAAAAACCACTTACTGCTGGAAGTACGCGTGAAGGATGAATTCCGGGTTGCGAAATAGCACAAGAGTTCTTCCTCCTTGCCTCGAGAAAAATCGAAATCTGAGTGTGTGTATTGTGTGTGAGTTTCGAATTTTTGGTGATGAAAGAAGTGTAATTCCTCTCTTTCTTTGGTATGACATATAATGGTAGAAGGTTGGTGGTTGGTTAATTTAGGCTAGTGTAGGAAATAAGGGTCTAAATCCCATAACACAAGTCTCCCATTTTGGATGCTTTTAATTGGTAATTAAAAGTTGATAATGTTAATTGGGTAAAAGTTTAGGTGATAAAGTGGGGGCATAAATTTGGGGTTTTTACATCCCTCCCTCCTTATTGGAATATTCGTCCTTGAAACTTGGATCAACTTGGTTTAGAAAGAGGTATGAGTATTTCTCTCGCATCTTTTCTTGCAGCTCCCATGTGGCTTCCCTCTCAGTGTGATTTGACCATTGAACCTTGACGTAAGGGATAGTTCTCCGCCTCAGTATTTGATCTTTAGCGTCCACGATCCAGATCGGAATTTCTTCGTACTTCAGTGTCTCATCCAAGCTCCCTTGATCCACCAGGGGTGTTGATTCGAGTATATGGCTGGGATCGGCAATGTACTTCCTTAGTTGTGACACGTGGAAGACATTATGAATTCTGGATAGACTTGGAGATAGTGCTATTCGGTAAGCCAATGTTCCAACTTTCTCAAGAACTTCGAAGGGTCCCACGTATCTCAGCCTCAGCTTTCCCGCCTTGTCAAAACGGACGACTCCTTTCATGGGTGAAACCTTCACGTAGACTTTTTCGCCAACGTTGAATTCTAATGATCTTCTCTTCATGTCGGCCCAACTCTTTTGTCGATCTTGGGCTGCCTTGAGCCTTTCTCTAATGATAATGATTTTGTCAGTGGTGGTTTGTATTAATTCCGGGCCGGTGATGACCCTTTCTCCTACCTAGTCCCAGTATAAAGGCGATCGGCATTTGCGCCCATATAATGCTTCGTACGGCGCCATTCCTATGCTGCTATGATAACTGTTGTTGTATGCAAATTCGACTAAAGGTAATAGTTCGCTCCAGTTTGCGCTGAAATCCATGGTGCAAGCTCTCAGCATATCCTCAAGAGTTTGGATGGTCATTTCTGTGTGTCCATCGGTTTGCGGGTGGTAAGCTGTGCTAAGTGTCACCTTGCTTCCCATTGCAAGTTGAAAACTTTTCCAAAATCGGGATACGAATCTGGGGTCTCTGTCTGATAAGATGCTCACTGGAACTCCATGCAGTCGTACAATTTGGTCCATGTACAAGGTTGCCAGTTTGTCGAGGTTGTAGTTCATGCGGACCGGTAGGAAGCGCGCGGATTTGGTGAGTCTATCTACAATTACCCATATTCCATCGTGACTTTATTTTGATTTTGGTAAGCCCACTACAAAGTCCATGGAGATGTGCTCCCACTTCCACTCGGGAATCTCAAGAGGTTGAAGTAGTCATCCAGGTCGCTGGTGCTCGGCTTTGACTTGTTGGCATACTAAGCATCGGGGGACAAATTCTGCGACGTCCTTCTTCATTCCATTCCACCAGAAATTTTCTTTAAGGTCTTTGTACATCTTTGTGCTTCCGGGATGGATGGAGAACCTTGATTTATGTGTTGTAGCCATTACTTCTCGTCTAAGGTCTTTCACGTTTGGTACACATAACCTTCCTTTCATCCATAAAGTTCCATCATCGTCTGTCGTGAAATCAGGTAATTTTCCTTCCTTTACTTGTTCTTTCAGTTTAGTCGGGCTAGGATCCTGACTCTGGTCTAACTTAATCGTTTCTCGGAGGCAGGGATAGGCTGAAATGGATGCTAAAATCATCTTCACTGCACCCTTCCGACTTAGTGCGTCTGCCACCTTATTAGCTTTCCCTGGATGGTAGCTTATCGTAAGGTCATAGTCCTTTAAGAGTTCTATCCATCGTCTTTGCCTCATATTCAATTCCTTCTGGGTGAACAAATACTTGAGACTCTGATGGTCCGTGAAAATTTCACACTTGGCACCGTAGAGGTAATGCCTCCATATTTTCAAGACAAAAACGACAGCTGCTAACTCAAGGTCATGCGTAGGATAGTTTTGTTCATATGGTTTGAGTTGTCTCGAAGCATATGCAATCACTCTCCATTCTTGCATGAGTACACACCCCAAGCCATCCTTTGATGCATCACTGTAGATCGTAAAGTCCTTGTCCTCGGTGGGTAAAACTAGTACCGGTGTGGATGCTAGCTTTTTCTTCAATGTCTCGAAGCTTTCCTCACATTCTTTACTCCAAATGAATTTTGAGTTCTTTTGTGTGAGTTTGGTGAGAGATATGGCTATTGAAGAAAATCCCTCGACGAACTTTCTATAATATCCCGCTAATCCCAAGAAACTTTGAATCTCTGTTATTGTCTTTGGTATTGGCCAATCCATTACTGCTTCCACCTTTTTAGGATCCACTGACACGCCTATTGCTAATATGATATGACCCAAGAATGCGACACTTTCTAGCCATAATTCGCACTTTTTGAATTTGGCGTATAATTTTTTATCCCTTGAGGTTTGAAGGGTAAGACGAAGGTGCTCTTCGTGTTCTTCTTTACTCGGAGAGTATACGAGGATATCATCGACGAATACTATGACGAATCTATCCAGAAATGGCTTGAATATTCGGTTCATCAAGTCCATGAATGCGGCTGGTGCATTTGTCAGCCCAAATGGCATTACTGTGAACTCGTAATGATCGTATCTCATCCTAAAAGCGGTTTTTGGGGGTATCCTCCATCTTGACTTTCAGCTGATGGTAACCCGACCTCAGATCGAGCTTTGAAAAGACCTTAGCTCCTTTGAGTTGGTCGAAGAGGTCATCTATCCTTGGGAGAGGGTACCGATTCTTGATGGTGATCTTATTTAGCTCCCTGTAATCGATGCATAATCTCATGCTTCCATCTTTTTTCTTCACAAATAGGACTGATCGCTTTTATTTTAAACAGTTATTTCAATGTAGCGATTCTCTACCGCAAGTGCACGGTGTCAAGTTTTAATATAATGGTTTAAGAGTAAAGAGTGTCGTACCCATAGGGACTAGTAGCAATTACCACGATCGATTAAAATTTCTATATTTAACCTACGATTATGGAATGATTATTAAACTAAATTGACTTAAGCACAAAAATTAACCTAACCAGCAGTGATGAATAATTGAAGAGAATTTATAAACGAGTTATCAAGACGTCGGTTCACCCATGTAATCCCCCAAAAGTTGTCTATTAATTAAGATTCTATGTTATAGGGTGACGAGTTTTCCTATTTCATTCGTTATACCTTGGTCCTGTTATAACAAGTCTAACACTAATCTACAATAAATCACTCCCGTGTCTTTATTGAATGATTAATACCGAAAAATGCTTTGTGAAAACTACTAGCCTTCGATTTTGGTAAATCTATTGCTATCACACGTGTGCTAGATTTCACTTGGTCCGTCTCAACCTAAAATCCACGGCCTAATTTACTACGTCGTATCGTAATCTCCTATGGTCAATTCAATTACGATTACCAATATCATGCAAAAGGTAGCTAATCTTTTACAAGCATTAAAAACATAAATTATGCGCAAAGATCATAGAAATTAAATCAAAACCGTTAATTAACTCAAGGGTTCAAACATGGGATCCCCTATGTCTTGACAAATATCTTAGCCAACAACCATAATCAAATTATAATGCAAAAACATGTCTTTAAACAAATTTAACATCACAATCTGAAATAAAAATATATTAAGTTCAGAAATACTAAGATAACGAGGATGTCGCTCCGTGCGTCGCTCCGTTCTTTCGTTCCTTGCGTTGCTCTTCAATGATTTGTGGTCTTGCTTTGGATGGAGGAGAGGTTGTTAGGTCTCAGAAAATGTGTACAAAAGCCCCCCCAAAACGTCAGAAAATCTTCTATATATAATGTGGAGGAGTTTTGCAAAGTTTGGACACAAAATCACCAAGTAGGAAACAAAATCTCGATTTTTCAGGGTTTGGCGATCAATCTTCGTCATTTGGCGATCGATCGCAGAAACATTCTGGATGGTGGCGATCGATCTTCGTTATTGGCGATCGATCGCGGACCTCAAATCTCCATTGTTGCGATTTGGTCCCTGCTTTTCCAGATTTGCTCAGTTTGGTCCTTTTTCAGCATTTTTAAGCCCATTTCATCCACTTGTATGCATTTGGACCTAGATTCCTGACATATACAAATATATACCAAAACGTGTAATATTTTCTAGGAATCACTACAAAAACACCCATAATCATATATCAAATTAAGTGTAAAAATCACACTTATCAAGGACGGGGGCTCCCCATGGAGATGCACTTGGTCTAATTTGCTTCTTGTCCAAAAGTTCTTGTAGATGCTCCTTAAGTTCTTTCAACTCAGCTGGGGCCATGCGATAAGGTGCCTTCGAGATTGGTGCAGTGCCTGGCATTATGTTGATTTCAAATTCTACTTCTCGGTCAGGCACTAGTCCTGGCAATTCTTCGGGAAAAATATCTGGGAAGTCTTTTACCACTGGGATATCCTCTATTTTAAGTTCGGCTCCTTCCCTCGCCTCGCTTATCGTGGCCAGATACAATTCTTTGCGGTCCTTCATGCCTCTCTAAGTTTGAGCCGCAGATAATAATGACTTCCGGGCTTTAGTTCTACCATGGAAAATGACTTTTTCGTTGTCTGAAGTCGTTAGCTTGACGTGTTTGTTATGACAATCAACTATTGCATGGTGTCTAGCTAACCAATCCATACCTAAAATGACATCAAATTCTACCATGTCGAGTTGAATCAAGTCTGCGCTAAATGTTTTATCGTTTATGCCAATCTTGCAGTCTAGATGGATCTTATTTGTCTCTAGAGTTTTGTTGGCGGGGGTCGCCACTCTATATGGTTCATCGAGTAAAACAGGCCTAAGTTTTAACTTCTTAGCAAACCTTTTTGACAAAAACGAGTGTGTGGCACCACAATCAAACAATACATAAGCATATAATTTCTTCAGTAAAATGGTACCTGCCACGACATCACTCGCATCCTCCGCTTCTTCCTGAGTTATTGCATAGACTCGGGCATTGAATTTGCTTTCTTTTGGTTTGATCGGTGGACCTCCAGTGCTTGTGTTAAATCCCTTTTTATCCTCCTCAGGACAATCTGCGATTCTATGACCAAATTTACCACATCGGAAGCATGCTCCGCTCACCTTACGACACTCTCCAGTATGTGATAGGTCGCATAAAGGGCATTTAGGAGTAGCCTTATTAGTCTGTGAAAAAGCAGGTCCCATGCTGTACTGGTTCGGTCTCTTAAATCTTTGGTCATTGTCAAATGGTCGTTGAGGTGGAGGTCGTTTGCGTTTGAACTCATCCTCTCGACGTTGGATGTCGGCCTCAGCTCTAATGGCTGCCCCCATTAGGTCCCAAGGTTTGTGGTTTCAAATATTGCCAGAGCTGACTGGATTCGACTGTTCAAACCCTTTTTCAAACGATGTATTTTTAAGCTTTCATCTGCCATGATGGTTGGGGCGTAGGTTCCAAGGGCATGTACCTCGAAGAGTAATCTATTACTGACATCTCAGGGGTCTGCATCAGATTGTCAAATCACTCAACTTTTGGATTCGAACAGCTGCTGGAAAGTACTGTTTCACGAATGCGCTGCGGAAACCTTGCCAAGTGATCGGTCCTGCTTCTGCCAAAGATGGGGATATGCTTTCCCACCACTTTCGAGCTTAGTCCACGAGAAAAGGCGTCGTGACGTCAACCTTGATATCTTGAGGTACTTCAAGCAATCGGTGATGATTTTCAACTTCTTTTAGCCAGTTTTGAGCTATTTCTGGGTCCGGTTTCCATCGTAAGTTGGTACTCAATTTTTACGAAGGGATTCGTAATGATACTTGATCCCTTGTGGTTGCTGGCCGATGGTAGTGGTGGCTGGTTGGCAGCTGGGTATACAAATCCTTGAAGAGTTGTGGCCACAATAGTCGCGATTGCCATCAAATCCTCACGGTTTAAACCCACCCTTGGAGGCGATGGTGGAGGATCCTGGTTTCTGTCTGCCTCGTTAACACTGCCATTGTTGGGAGGAAAAGCGTAGCGAGGGTTGCGGTTTTAACGAGGAGGTCGTCCAGCCATTTCCTACAATTTGAATAATTCTAAGGTTGTTGTGCAAAGGTGTACATAAATAGGTCACGTTGGAAGTAGGTAGAATAGAAAAACGATACTTTTATTAATAATTGGAAATGCTTACAATTAAATCAAATGAGTCAAGCTTCTAGCGAATTTATTTAATTTAAAGTGCTTCTAAAACATCTTAGCATAAATCATTCTACGAGCTAGTCTATCACTTCTCCGTCGCCTAACTCTTCCTCGTCTTCTCCCTCTTCCATATGATCTTCTTCATGGTTTTCTTCCTCTTCCATAGGTTCCTCTTCGGGGTCTTCTTCTCCTTGAAGGTTATCGTTGATCTCTTGCAAGTTGTTTAGGGCGAACAACATTCCATCATTGGTCTCTGTCAAGTGTTCGTTAGTAATCTCCAGTGTCTCATTCCGAGCTCTTAGTTGTTCTATCTCTTGATTCGACACCTGAAGCCTTGCATTTGCGACCCTGTGTAGAGTATCGAGCCTAGCGATTTCTTCCTTTGCTTCCCGGAGCTATTCGTCAGAGTGGTGGTAGTAATAGGAGAAACGTTGAACTTCTTGGTGTAGATGGTCCCTTATCTCGAGAAGCTCGGTTATGTTTTGCTTGAGTCCCTCTACTTCACATTCTAGATTCCGGATCATATTGGTCGAAGCGCGGGTCGTCATTACCTAATTTTAAGGGAGTGGATATATATATTAAATTTGGGGATTAATAACAATGATAAGGAATAATTACAAGAACATTGATCTCAAATTTATTTATTTACTTATTTATTTTTATTTTTATTATTATTTTTATTTTTTTCGAAATTGACTTGGGGGTTTTAATGGGTATCCTAAATTAAACAGTAATCCATGATGAATTTGGAAATGACTTACGAATTTAAGAGGAATTGTTGGTTGAAATCTTGAGTAATTAGGGTTCTTTTAGGGCGTGAGTTGTGGTTCAAAATTGGTGTCCTTTCCTTATCTGTAATCCGACCAAATCATAGGGCTTTTACTACTAGCATTATTTCGAGCAAGATCACGAATTTAATTTGATTTTTATGTTCGAAAGTTCGATTAAATAGGTAATGAAAGTTTTCGAAATTTAGGGTTCTTATGAGGCGTAAATCATGTTTCAAAATTGAGCACTTTACTAATTTATAATTTCAGTTTGATAAGGGGTTTTTGGTAGGGATTAAATATTGGTCAAAAACCCGAAATTAATTTGAAATTTATGTTCGGATTGATGGAGAAATCGTTGGTCGAAATTTTCGACATTTAGGGTTTATAGAGCGTGAAGTGCGGCTCGAAATTGATCATCTTACCTCGTTTATAATTCGAATTCAATAAGGGGCTTTTATTATGGGGACAATAACGATTGACATACCGAAGTTAATTGAAATTTCGTGTTCGAATTGTCTGTCAAATTGGGTGTTGAAATTTCGAAAAATTTAGGGTTCTTGAGCGTGAATTCAGGCTCAAAATCGGAAGACTTCCCTTGTCGTTTATTTAAATTTTTCAGAGGGCTTTTAATATATACTTCATTTGGAACGTTTTCCCGGAACTAATTCAAATTCTATGTTCGGATTGATGGGAAAACAGATTTGGGAAGTTTCAAAATTTTAGGGTTCTTGGGGCCAAATTTCCGGTCCTCAATTGACGTCCTTACTTCTTTTGGAAATCATTAAGACCATAGGGCTATTATTAATCATACCATGAATGGAAATACTTTAAATTTAATTCGATTTTTATGTTCGGATTCGAGAGAAATTAAAGATTAAAGTTTCGGCTAGGGTTCGGGATTGGGGTCGAAATTTCAATCAAAAATTAAGCACTTTCCTTAATTTGTTAATCCAATCGGTTATAGGGCTTTGGTTCGATGTATTTCAGGGAATAAAAACCCAGATTTAATTTCGGAATGCTGTTCGCATTGATTAATTAATCGGATTTTGAAAATTGGAAATTCAAATTTGAGTATCTTCCCTTCTTTGTGATTCCAATTCATTAGAGGGCTATCAATTTACAGGCTGTGAGGATTAATAATTCAAAATTAATTAGGAAATTTTGTTCGAATTTAAGAGAAATCGAGCGTGGACTTCGCGATTAGGGTTCATCCATATGCGTGGGTTTCGATCCCTATTTGGCTGATTTTACGGGTTTAAACTGGAAATCGTCAAGGGGTTTTCGATCTAAGGCCTTCAAACGTTACAAAAATGGATCGGATTTGGTGATTAGCGTCCAGAAATTGTGAAATCTGGATGACGTTCGGCGAGGTTGTGCGCGAGTTTCGCTTGGCATTTTAGCCATGTGAACGTTGTCTGTTCGACCCGAGGTTTGGGTGGTGGCATCGTTTGTGGTTGGCGGTCGTGGTGGTGGGTCTTCTGGCGACTGCGGCGTGGCTTCCGGCGGCTGTGGTGGCGGCAGTTTCTTAGTTCAGGGTTTCTGCAGAATCTTCTTCTTATTTTCTGCATTTTCGATTTTTTTTTAAAAAAAATATTTTATCTTCAGATTTTGTGGATTCCGACCGATTTTTGATTTAATCAGTTGTCTATTAGATCCGAGATTTATAATTCGGTTGATTTATATCAACCAAAAATCTTTTCCCAGCGGGATCATGGAACCTGGCTCTGATACCACTAAAATGTCACGCCCCGAGACCGGAGCGCGTGACACCGGCGTCGAATCCAAACATGATATTTGGACACAACAAGCCTCGTGTACAGATCTATATTAAAACCAGTCTTTTATTCCATAATCAAATAAAATGTCATTACAACTTCAAATACGAGATCCAATGTCTCGTTCAAAACAAATTGCGGAAATGTAAATAAGTAGTAAATCTTCTTGAGACTTCTAGTGGATCACTATCCCCAGAATTGCTCTTGTTCCTCTTCTTCGATATTTTCTTCCTCGATTTTGTCTGGGATGGTAGGTAAGGGGTGTGAGTGTTTGGGAAAACACCCAGCAAGTAGGGGCCCATTGAACAGTAAAAACACATATAGCTTTATAACAGATATCATTTTAAACAATTCTAAAATCATAGATCTTGGCATAAAAACACATAAACACCTTTATCCACATATTCACATATACTTATTGGATTCAAGAGGTGGCTCCCGTGGCATAGCACTTTGCTATTAAGGATCAAGAGGTGGCTCCCATGAATGTGGCACGTCCACATTATGCAGCACTTTGCCCCGTCGAATCAAGAGGTGGCTCCTACTCACGTAGCACTTTGCTCCGCAAAGTCCTTCGTTCATGATCATGTCACATACTTATTTGATTTAAAAACATGCTTTTCATAATGTTGTTCAATCGAAGTTTTAAAAACATACATAAGGTTTGAAAACGAAAGGAAGTTGTAGCAAAAACCCACTTACTGTTGGAAGTACGCGTGAATGATGAATTTCGGGTTGCGAAATAACACAAGAGTTCTTCCTCATTTCCTTGAGAAAAATCGAAATCTGAGTGTGTGTATTGTGTGTGAGTTTCGAATTTTTGGTGATGAAAGAAGTGTAATTCCTCTCTTTTTTTGGTATGATATATAATGGTAGAAGGTTGATGGTTGATTAATTTAGGCTAGTGTAGGAAATAAGGGTCTAAATCCCATAACACAAGTCTCCCATTTTGGATGCTTTTAATTGGTAATTAAAAGTTGATAATGTTAATTGGGTAAAAGTTTAGGTGATAAAGTGGGGGCATAAATTTGGGGTTTTTACAATATATTATTAGTTTTAGAAGATAATTAATTTATTGACAATTTGAACGTATCTTGATTATTATTATTTTGTTCAATGGATATAATGCTAGGAAAATTTGCTCTTATCTAAATTTTATCCTCCTTTCAAATTCTTGAACTATTTTGTTTAATTTTTGCTGAACTATTAAAAAATTGAAATTGTTTGATGGGTCTGACTCATTAAATTCGGGTACGGGGGACGATATGAGTCTTCCATTTAAACAACTCGGGTCTGGTTCTACCGATCCAATCGGTTGCCATCCCTAGATTGTTCTAAACTGGTACATTTGGGCCAACATATAAGCCTAATCATTGGCCTGAATCAAGAACTTTTTGAACTAGATTTGCTTCAGCCTTTTGGGCCTAGATGCGCCCACTGCTTTAGTAGGACATTAAGCCCTAAAGAATTGCGGTAAATATGATCTTTTTTATCGATAAATATATTATCCTTTTTTTGTCTCGATTGATTTACTAAAAAAATAAAAAAATTTAAAACTTTAATTAGTTTTTATTTATCTAATATCCCTTCATGTATACTGAGACGGATCAATATCCACAACTTCATGCAAACCTCAAATTTTTACTCCAAACTGAAACTTTGCTTCGAAATGATTTAAAGGGCAAATTTTTTTTTCCAAACTAAAAAAGCAAATTTTGGGTATTTTATTTCCTTGATTCTTCTATTGCTTCTTTAGAAAACAGCATGTAAAAGCATAAACAGATAAGTCATGACATGTTTTTTGCTGCTTTAGTTTACGTGGTGGTAATTCTGTAATAAATTGAAATTCATTTGTTTTTTTTAATAACAAGTACTCAATGATTTTGCTAACGTTCAAACTCTATGTGATGTCATATGACAAATTGATTTTCTCGGGTAAAATCCCCAAGAACCGAACAAGTCATATACCGAACATGAGGACACCGAGCAGATAGCACCGAGCAGGGTTTTACCGAACAGATGCTAAACCCCCCTCGGTTTTCTGGTCAAAGACTAGCGGAAGACCCAGGGATAACCAACAAATCAGCCGGCATGGATAAACGTGCAGTAATGGGACGTGGATTTCTCGGACACGCTTGGCTCCAGTTAAGCCACGATCAGAGGACATCGTGTTCCGGATCTCCCGCGAACCAATCACTGGGAATAGCCCTATAAATACCCGCAGATGGTCTCATAGTAAAGGGTTGAAATTTTTATATACAAAAAGACTCCGAAGAGAGCAAATTCACTTCTGTTCAGTAATTTTCATTATTTTTCTGGGATATTTCTATAAGTCACTGGGCGATTGTAAATTGTGTCCCAGGAGTCCTGTAATCAAGAAAAAGTGTGATAGTGAAATTTATACTGGACAAGGTCCCGTGGTTTTTCTCTCAATTTGAGGGTTTTCCACGTAAAAACCTTGGTGTGTTATCTTTATTTTTCGTTAACACATCATTCTACCAAATGCCTAAAATAACGGTTCACATCACTATGCAATTGCAAATACACGCTTAGAAGAATCAGTCTAATCCAACAAATTTATCTACAGGTTTTGTGTTTCCAAAATAATTTAAAAAAATTAATATTAACACTATTAAATAAATTTTCTTTTCATATATTTACTCACACGAGGTTTACCGTATATGCATGATTAATCGTAATTATAATATGGCATGTGGGCAAAGTGCTTCTTGGATCACGAATTGCGCCTTCAATTTGCAGTCAATAACTTCAATTTCAAGCATGGCGGATGGCATGTAAAAGTTATACAAAACAATCTAAAATTTACTCCCTCAAAACAAATATTAAATCTTCCATTTCGAGTTGAATTCTTGGATTATCGCTCCATGTTCACATGAACTAACACTGCCAAGCAAAGAGATCAATAGAGTAAATACAACGTTAGGCTTAAAAGGTCAATACGATCACCTCCATTTACACGTAATTGCCAGCCAAACTCTTTAAATTCAAGAAACATTAAATCTCAGGAGTATGCCAAAACTTCAAAATTCCATGTTGAAAAAATAATGAAGCCAAATACATCGCTCACTGGCCATCGTTTCATCTTCACATCCTTCTTCTTCATTATTTTTCTCTGCATTTTGGCCTCAATCAATCAATTTCGATTCGATAAAATCTTAACAATAAGTCTATATACTTTTACACACACATCCAATCGTTTGTTATCACCCTCATCTGACAATATCAGAGTGTTAATAGGTATTTTAACCCTTCCCGATCATTACCACAAGAGACACTTTCTCCGGCTCGTCTACGGTACACAATCTCCGATCGGGGGACAAGTCGATGTGAAGTTCGTGTTTTGCAACCTCACCAAAGAAGATCAGAAGGTTCTAGTAGCACTTGAGATCATGCGATACAATGATATTATCATACTCAATTGTCAAGAAAACATGAACAAGGGTAAGACCTACACGTATTTTTCAAGCTTGCCCGAAATCTTAAATGACACAAATGGGCCGTATCCGCCTTATCATTATGTTATGAAGGCGGACGATGATTCCTACTTCAGGTTACAAAGTCTAATCGACTCTTTAAAACCCTTACCGAGAAATGATTTGTACTACGGATACGTTATCCCGTGCCCAAGCATGGATCCCTTCGTACATTACATGTCGGGCATGGGTTATTTAGTTTCATGGGACATCGTCGAATGGATTAGGGAATCGGATATCCCTAAAAGACACTTAGAAGGGCCCGAAGATAGAACGTTTGGGGACTGGATACGAGATGGTCATCGTGCAAAAAATAGGTACAATGCCAAATGGTCGATGTACAACTATCCGGAGCCGCCCACGCAATGTACACATGAACTATGGCCAGATACCATTGCTGTTCATCTTCTGAAAACTCAAGAGAAGTGGATTACCACGTTGAAATATTTCAATGTCACCCAGGATTTGAAACCTTCCAAATTGTATCATATACCATAGGCAACATTGTAATTTTGTACGGATCATTATTGTGGGTACATCGATTCTTTTTGTAGCTATAGAATGTGAAAATGAGTAAGAACAGCCAGTCAATTTAAACAAAAGAAACCTTCCATATTTCTTACTAATATTTGTGATTACGTTTTTTTGTTAAGTATATGGCTCATATATTGGGTAGATCGGAGGGTAGGAGAGTGGAGCAAGGGGAGCGACCTTTTGGAAGTATGAGACGTTGATTAGGTTGGGTGTGAGGGCAATGCCCCGGGGTATGTTACGGGGTATTATTGTAATTTCACATGTATGTCCAGGTTTTAAGGCTTAGAATTATTATATAAATAGACTCTTGTGTAACCCTAATCATTGATGATTCAGTAATAAGCGCAGCCGCTGTTTGCTCCCGTGGATTCAACCACGTTAATATGTACCGATTTATTTTTGTGGTCGTATATATGATTTAATATTGTTTATTTATTACTGATTGTTGAAGCATGAGTTTACCATTTTAGATACCATATTAGAGGAAAAAGAATTTATGAAAAATATATATTCATAGATACAATATCAAATTATTTTAATATCATAAAGTATACTTTTTTTGGTTGAACAAAATATTATAATTGAATGTTTTTATGTGAAAGTTAAGTTGTACTTATCTATAATATATAGAGCATTAATATACTTTTTTTTAGGAAGTCGCCAAATTTGAGTTGACGAATTCCAATTTTTTTTTTAAAAAGAAGTCGTCAATTGGGTTATTTTGACAAACCCCCAATTGTAGGTTATTTTGTTACTTTTTTTATAAAAAAAACTAGGTTTTTTATTTAAAAAACTCAAAGAAACTTGCTCACGCAGGAAATCATTGCATGGTTCACCGTCATGATCACGGAGGCTACTGTTCTAGTTTCTTTGATATTTTGGCGACCGTTTTTGCAAACTATAAATCATCGATGGAGTATCCGCATGTCTAGACGTTCCATCAGAGCGAGTACTATCAAATCTTGCAAATTTATGGCAGTACAAGCCGCGGGTTTTGAAGCGGGTCTTACGTGGGGCTCTGCCATCATTAGATGGGGATGATGATTTGTTCTTTGTTAGCCCATGTGATATCGTCTCATGAGGCACACATGATGTATATTCTCATCTAATATTGAGAATATACTCAATATTGGATGTTTGGATCTACCACATGGGATTACCCCATAAAGTAGACAAAGAATATTTCGCGGATTATCAACCATCCAGAAAGAAGGGTATATGCAAAATCGAGTTTGTAAGTATTTTAATTTTTATTTTCGAATTTTGTGTCTTGTATTAAATTATCAGAGTGGTGCAATAGCACAGTCTCCTTTTGTTTTATCTCTGGTATTTCTTGTATTGAGAACTGTTGACAAACATAATCACAGCTACAATCATGGAGATCCGTTGCATGAGGGCTAGGAAAGGAATACTAGCACTTGTTCTCCTTTGATGTATTGAAAAAAATCATATCACAAAAATAATAAGAATTGCCGTGTTCATTTTCTATCAAAAATCCAGTATTTGAAATTCTTCTCCAACCACTAGCTGTTAGCAAAGCTTTGTACTGCAGACCAATTGGCCAAAAGAACTGCTCACTAGCAACGCGCAAGGCGTGTTGCTGGTCGATCTAAGTATATGATATAACACACATTCTAGGGCTAGACTAAAAAGTCTTACACGAGTTGCATAGATTACTTGCTAAAATACAGCAGTTCCGAATACTCTTTAGGCTTAGTCACAACCCAACACAGCCAAATTCAAACACACATTTTTCGCGGAATAAATATTTCAATAATACGAATACAAACTTGGACAAGCCAATAGATCTGCGTACATTTTCTCATCAATTAGTCAGAAGGACACCATTATATTTTCTCGCCGCTTCTTTGCAGTCAATAGTCCCTCCACTATACTTATCTTCTGCATAAAATCCAGGCCGATCCCCGGGCGCTGCCTTTCCATGACGCCTAAGAGCCTCGGTGCTATCGATGGTTTCTTGATTATAGTTTCCCTGTTCCTTCTTTGGCTGTGCAGTATACTGCGGAGGACTATTTGCTATTGGCTTAAAGTTGGATGTTTCATAGCTTGCTTCGTATTTTGGTAGTGTCCCGAATGGACCCATACAAGCCCGAGTAGCGTAGTCGTTTCCCTTTTCTTTGTCTTGATGAGTTGATGCAGGGACTCTGTAAGTAGGAGGGGTGTAGCCGTTTGTCTTGGAATTTACGTTTGCATAGTAATCTTCTTGATCTTTAAGATAAGTTGGTCTAGACCCTACTTCAGTGAAGCCGTTTCTTTTGTTCTTTTCATCATTATAGTATTCTTGTTCTTTCATGTTTTTTGGCGTTGTCCCTCTAGTATTGTTGACATGTACATCATTTTCGTCGTCATCTGTCCAATTGATATCAAAGTTCAGATTACCGGCCTTACCACCATCATCTGTATAATTGGTATCAAAATTAAGATTACAGGCCTTACCACGAGCGATATGATGATCTTTCGATGTAGGGCTATTGAACCTAAACTCATTGTTCCAAGGCGAATCCCTGAACGGTCCATGTACTCTTTCATCGTTGGATCTGGGTGAGAATTCATCGATCCTACCAGACAGGTCTCCTGTTCCATATTCCTCCATTCTTGAAGGGATGTATTTCTGAACTGCCATGTCCGGGAAAAGGCCATACTTCACTACTTTTTCGTTTCTGGCCATATATCGTTCGTAGTTGTGGCTTTCTGTGTAGCCAACTATGGGATGTTCTACACCATTGTGATCGATGATCACTGGGCGATGGATGAGATCGAAATGGCTGAGCTCGCCCGGTTTTGGCTTGTTGTAAGTGTTGTGCCCTCCATTCTTGTGGGTATCAAACCATGACATTTTCTTTGGGCACAAAGTAATTAGCTCTTAGTATGTGTATGTACCTTGTGTTTTCTTGATATATTCTGTGATGTGTTACCCGTGAAATATCAGGAAATTATAGTTTCGTGGTAGTGGTGCGATTCCTTCTTGATTTAGCTTGAGCATCCATCTATCCATTAGAAGTTCCCATTCCTTGCATGATTGAAGAATCAAATTCATATGCTAACAAGGGTAATTCAGTAAAACTGACCATGAAATCCCAATTTATTCTATTATGATTATGATGAGCACCAAACAGTATTTGCAAAAACAAATATCAGTCATATTGATTTCTTAGTTACAGTGTACATATGAGATCATATGCACACGTATAAAGACATGAGTTTTATCTCTTGAGGTTCCATGTCTCACAAGATAGAGGGAATCAAATTCTATTTTATATAGATAGGAATTTTTTTCCCCAACTTTGACGAGGCAAGAATAGCCAATATGGTCGCGGGCACTTGGCTAAAGTCGTACCAAGGTGCTCCAAAATGAGCATGTTCTCAAATTTGAGACCCCGATATCCCGCCTCTCAAATATATCAATAAGTAAATAAGAATAACAAATATGACCTTTCAAAAAGGAGGTAAGCATTTACGGCTTGGATATGATCTCAATATCTCATGGACCTTTTTAGTATTTCTCCATTCTCAATTTAAATTATTTTTATTACGTCACATTAATTTTCTTTGGAATTCTCTATGTTTTTAGTCTGAAGGCTGACTTGCTATGGGATGAGCTCTTACGTAGCTGATTTTATCGGTCCAACATTTAATAGCCTTGCAAACGTCAAGATATTCATTGATTTACGATCCACATTTCTCTAAAAGTACCATATCTCAATAACAACTAAAGTTGGGGGATAATGTATAAAATCGTTTCATAAGTTTGCATCAATTCCCAATTCAGTTTATATTATTCCATCGACCTGCTTTAGCCCTTAATATTTTAAATTTTTTCCAGAATCAGGCCAACAGTTAATTCTCACGTTAACTTCGGACAGTGGCATATGTCTTGCACTTGTTTTTAGATAAAAATGGTCTATACATTAAATGGTCCTCAAGTTTGCGTCAATTTTCGGTTCAGTCCCTATTGTTTTCATTGATCCGATTTATTACATAATGTTTTTAAATTTTTCACGAGTCAGACCCAATGTTAAACCATCACAAAAATGCGCCACAATTTGCAGCTGTCTATAAATAAATTTTTTTTGTTGATTTCATGCATCCTATCCAAATAAATAATAAGCTATTACGAAAAATAACACTTACACCACAATTATGGCATGCACATAATCTATTCACAGGGTTATTCATCGTCCATGATGTCTTTAGAGGGAGTTCAGCACTGCAAGTACAAAACATTGAGTTTATTGATTTAAACCCGATATCTTCAAAATTTCCCGATATCTTCAAAATTTGGCACACTTGAACCATACCAACTCATTGGAAAAAAGATGGGTTAAACATAAAAAATATTAATTCTAAAATATATGGTTAGAGTAATACTTCGAATTAGAGTAATAATACCAACTCATTGGAAATTTGAGTCACTTGAATCACCGTCCATAATCAAATTTACTTCGAATTTGAAAATTTGAGACAACTGGATTTTAATTTCATTAAGTAATACTTCGAATTAGGGGTTTTCAACCCATAACAGTGACACTAAAAATTAGGCTTTTGAATTTGGTGAAAAATTCAGAGCTTCAAAATCGATATTTATTGCTTAAAATCAAACATTTAGGGAACACTGACAATCGGCTCGAATTAGGGCTTAAAATCGAAAATTGCTTGCAAATCAAAATCCAAAATCTCAAACAAATGCAATAAAATTAATAGGATTTAAGCACTTATATTTGTGAAGATTTCAGACGATTTTTTGGCTTTCTCGAGGACTTTCCGACGGCGAAAGGGTTCGATTTTAAAGGTGTTTTGGGGTTGAAAAATCGATCTCGGTCGAAAATGTAAGAAGATTTAATTGGTTTAAATTTGAAAACATGTACAAGTTATGGACCATTGTTGTTTGAATTTTAACTTGTGATTTAACGTCTGGCTTGACTTGGAAGTTTTTTAAAACATTAAGGGCTAAATCGGGTTGATGAAATCAATATGACTGAATCAAGAATTGACGCAAATATTATGAATAATTTAATATATTAGAGCATTTTTATCTGAAAACATGTACAATATAATTTCTATTTTCGTCCGGAGTTAAAGTGAGAGTTAACGTCTGGCCTAATACGGGAAAAAAATTAAAAATATTGGGACTAAATCGGGCCGATGAATTCAATAGGAATTGAATTGAGAACTGATAAATTTTGGGATCATTTAATATATTATGCCTAAAATTGGGGAAGTAAATATCATTTACTCGTATGAAATACAAATGAATATGATAAAGAGGTGCAAATGCCCTTTTTCCCCAATTTTTTTTGTTTAAAGTATTCCGGTAGCAAACATGTCTGCATCTCCCTTTTTTAGTCTCTTATTTCAATTTCAAATTTCCCCACCATTCAGATCTACGCTTCGTCTTCTTCGCTTCAACAGACTCCCTCTGCAAAAAAGGGAATGTCTTCTACTGATATTGACTCCGATCTCAGAGTAAGTTATTAATGAAAACTTTTAAACAATATAGACGGAAGCAGTGTATCTATTCATTTATCAATCTACAATATATACATGTGTAAGGTTTTCAAGAAAGGAAATGATTACATCAATCACCGAAAATCAAGATACAAAATCGTAGGCTAGAAATAATGCTTAATTGTTGGACAATTGATTTTCCTCTTGATATACCTCTGTACCAATATTCACGCCTTTATCTTTGGGATTGTTATTCTTGACAGACCCTCTCAAACTGGTGTGTGGGTTAGGATGAACACCCAGTTTGTGTCTGAATCCTTGGAAGGCATCCTTAGCTAATGGCTTTGTAAAAATATCTGCGGGTTGAGACGATGATGGAACATATCTTGTGACAAGATTACCCATTGCAACTTTTTCCCTTACAAAATGATAATCAAGCTCAATGTGTTTTGATCGCGCATGAAACATCGGATTAACTGACATATGTAGTGCACTAACATTGTCACAGAACAATTGTGGTGGTTCTGCTAATGTAATCCCAATGTCTCTGAGAAGAAATGTTAACCATGTTATTTCTGCAGTTGCGGAGGCCATCGATCGATATTCGGCTTCAGAGCTAGAACGAGATACTGTAGGTTGTTTCTTTGAACACCAAGAAATGCAGTTTGCACCAAGAAATACACAAAATCCTGTGGTACTTCTTCGGGTGGTAGGACAACCAGCCCAATCCGAATCACTAAAAGCATAAAGAGTTGTCGGACTTTGAGTAATGTAACGAATACCAAAATTTTGTGTACCATTTAAGTATCTTAATATGCGTTTTGCTGCCTTTAGATGAATTAATGTAGGATTGCTAAGAAATTGAGAGACCTTATTGACTGCATAAATGATATCAGGTCTGGTAAAAGTGAGGTATTGAAGAGCGCCGACTATACTCCGAAAAACTGTTGCATCTACAGGTTCTGAATCAGATACTTGTGCTTTGTCTTTTATTGCCATTGGTGTATTAAAGGAAACACTTTCAAGCATCCTTGTTTTGTGAAGCAAGTCACGTGTATATTTTTGCTGAGACAATAAAATACCACCTTGAAAATTCTTCACTTCAATACCGAGAAAATAGTGGAGTGATCCAAGATCTTTGATTGCAAACTCTTGGCCAAGCGTATCCATTAATCTTCGAACAAATGCATCATTATTTCCTGTAAGAAGAATGTCATCCACATATATAAGAATAATAGCATTAATACCATTATTGTGATAGACAAAAAGCGAAGCATCCGATTTGCTACAATAAAAGCCAAGTTCCAGCAGATATTGAGAGAGTCTATCGAACCAAGCACGAGGTGCTTGCTTTAATCCATAGATTGCCTTTTTAAGCAAGCAAACATGATCTTTCTTTGTTGAATCAATGAATCCCGGTGGTTGTTCCATGTAAACGGTTTCCTTAAGGTTGCCATGTAAGAATGCATTTTTGACATCAAGTTGCCTCAGCTGCCATTTGAAAGATAGAGAGAGAGCAATCACTAGCCGGATGGTAGTTGGTCGAACTACTGGGCTGAAAGTTTCATCGTAGTCGACACCAGAAATTTGGGTGAAGCCTTTTGCAACTAATCGAGCTTTAAGGCGATCAATTGTTCCATCTTCTTTTGTTTTAACACGGTAGACCCACTTTGAACCAACAATATTAACTCCAGAAGGCCTGGGAACTAACTTCCATGTGTTATTAGACTTGAGAGCAGTAAGCTCCTCTTGCATAGCAATGATCCAATGCCGATCTTTCAACGCTTCCTTGAGAGTGTTAGGCTCAGACGGAAAAGATGGAGGGGACCCTTTGGTTGCAACAATGGCATAGTCTTGTAGGTATAAAGGTGGTTTACGCTGTCGTATTGGCCGAGAAGTAATTTCAAAATTTGGTTCTGAGCTTTCTAGGATCGGCGATTGAATTTCCATTATCTGTGGCTGTGACATCACTAAAGTTTCTTCAGCTGGCTCACAATCATTTTGCATAGTTGGCATGTCATTTGTCTCTGTAGCTACTGGATTAATGACTTGTGGACTTGTTTGATCAGCACTATGTTGTTCCAAGGTTGTAATAGAGACATCTTCATTGGTTGGTGAATAATCTGCACTTGAAACATTGTCACAACACTTTGTAAAATTAGGAGCACATAGAGTGTTAGTATTTTCCCTTTTATAATTGTCTTTATTTGAAGGAACCAACTCATCCAAAGTTGGAAATTCTGACAGCGTGAACTTTTGAGAGCTTTGGACCAGTTGAGTTGGTTTGAAAGGGAAAACTTCCTCATCAAAAATGACATGCCTTGAGATATAAACTCGTTTTGTTTTTGGTTCTAAGCAACGATATCCTTTGTGTATTGGACTATATCCAATAAAAACGCATGGATATGTTTTCTTGACAAACTTGGAACCACCTTGATGTCTCAAAGAAGGAAAACACAAGCAGCCTAGCACCCGCAAGCTGCTGTAATCTGGATGTCTATTAAAAAGTTTGTGATACGGGCTTTCATTTTGCAAAATTGATGAAGGTAGACGGTTAATTAAGTATACAGCAGTAGAGAAAGCTTCAACCCATAAAGACAATGGCAAATCTGCATGAAATATCATTGTAAGTCCAGTCTCAACTATGTGTCGATGCTTTCGTTCCGCTATGCCATTCTGCTGCGGAGTTCCAGGGCAAGAAACATGCAATTCGATGCCACTATTTTGAATATGATCAATAAAAATATCTGAATTGAACTCTCCGCCCCCATCACATCTAAAAATTTTAATCTTCTGAGTAAATTGATTTTCTACAAGTTTCTGAAACTTGACGAAACAATCAAAAAAATCTGACTTTCGCTTCAAGGGATATAACCATGTGAATCTGCTAAAGTCATCAACAAAAATTGCGTAGTACCGAAAACCTTGATTTGAAGCTATAGGAGCTGGCCCCCAAAGATCACAATGTATTTTATTAATAGGAAGCATTGAGATTTTATTACTATTTTTGAAAGGAAGTCTACAACTTTTACCCAATTGACAGCTTATACATATGTTAGGTTTGGCTATCCAATGAGAAACATCAATAACATTTTTCTCCTTCAACAAAGATAATAAATTTGCATTAGGATGTCCTAGTCGTTGATGCCAAAGTGTAGAAGATAAACCACCTTTCCTTATTGCGCTCAAAGCTTCATGAAAAACTCCATCCAATGCATATAGCTGCCCTTTTTTATACCCCTTCGCAATTATCCTTTGGTTTTGGTCCTTGACAATAAAATCAGAAGATGTAAACTCAAATGTGCAAAAATTATCGGATGTAAATTTTCCAACAGATATCAGATTCTTTTTTATTTGCGGAACAACGAGCACATTATTTAATTTGAATTTTCCTTCTTCTGTAGAAATATGTGTATCACCAACATAGGAGATTGGTAATGCATTTCCATCACCAACAAAGATCATATCATTGCCCGTATAAGGTTTTAAAGAGGTTAGTTTACCTGCATCATTGGTCATATGTGCAGTAGCTCCAGAATCAACATAAAATGATGGATCGCTTTCATTATTAAGACTAACTGCAGTAAGAGCTTGTGGAAGATCCTCTGATTGATATGAATGATCGAACCTGTACCAACAATCAATGGCAAGATGATTAGGTTTTCCACATATTTGGCAAGTTATTTTGCCGAGGTTGTTCGAGTTATTTTGTCGCTGAAGATCCCACTTTGGCTGACGATTTTGATTACTGGGTTGTTGGTTTATATTGTGGTTTGGTCGTATTGCAGCATTTGGGATGTTGTTGTATCGTCCAGCTGGTGTAAAACCTCTGCCACGAGAATTAAAACGACCTCCTCTTCCATTTCCCTTTTGGCTGAGGAAGGCCTGAGTATGTTGAATATGTGTCTTTTCCTCCTCACGTTGTGATGCTACAGTTTGTTCATGGCTTTGGAGAGCCAAGACAAACTGACTGAAGGTAGGATATGGTGGCTTTGTTAGCCATGCTTTCTGAAATTCTTCATATTGGGAACCTAGCCCTCTAGCAAATTGAAAAACCTTATCAAGATCTGGGATTGGTTTCTGAATGGCTGCAAGGTTGTCACATATAAACTTGAATTCTTTAAGATACTCAAGAAGAGATCGAGAACCTTTTTTGATTACCATCAACAAATTTTTCAAGTTTCCTTCCTTTTCAATTGTGACAGGAAGTAGTTGTTGTTCAAGTGATGTCCATAGATCAAAAGTTGTTCCCGCTTCTCCAAAAACCATACTGAGAACATCTTCAGTTATGGTTCCAAGGAGCCATGAAGTTAGAAGCCCGTCGTTGGTTAGCCAGACCCGATATTGAGGGTTCAGATTTTTGTCTCCCTTTTCACCCACAATTTCTTCAATTGGCTTTTCATTCACAGTAATGTGGTGGTAAATACCAAGACTGCGAATCAGAGGAATGATTTGAGAGCGCCATAAAAGGAAATTGCTAGAGTTTAGTTTGATGGAGATCAAACTAGAACATTGGTGAAAGGATTGTAAGTTGAGTTCAGGTTCTTGCTTCGGTAAAGAAGAAGAAGATGAAGACATTGTGCTTTGGTTTGTGGATGATGGCTCTGATACCATGAAAACTTTTAAACAATATAGACGGAAGCAGTGTATCTATTCATTTATCAATCTACAATATATACATGTGTAAGGTTTTCAAGAAAGGAAATGATTACATCAATCACCGAAAATCAAGATACAAAATCGTAGGCTAGAAATAATGCTTAATTGTTGGACAATTGATTTTCCTCTTGATATACCTCTGTACCAATATTCACGCCTTTATCTTTGGGATTGTTATTCTTGACAATTAATTCCTTTAACCCATTTCGACTTTTTTTTTTCCTACATTTCAACTGTAACTGCTCTGTTGTTGTGTACGTGGTACCTTTTTACAGGGATCTTCAGCTAATCCAACTCCTCTATGTGCAAGGTAAGAACAAACAGCATTACGAAACATGCATTTTTGTTATTTATTAAAAAAATTAAGTTTACGGTACTCTTTCGCACAGAAGTTTAAGGTGACTTAAAAGAAAATCTGTGTTCTTTGTTTTCTGACACAATTAGGTTTTAATTTGGAAGTGTTGAACATTTTCTTTAGTGAATATGCATTTGCGGACATAAACAACTTGGAGCACTGTGCCAAGTATTTGAATCAAACCCTCGTGACCTTCGGCTTCCCTGCTTCGCTCGATCTCTTCGCTAATGATCCGGTTAGATTAAATTTTTAATGTTTTTGTGTAATGATTTTTTGAGGTTTTAGTTTATATATTTATGAGAATGCGTACAGGTTTCGGTAGCCAGGACTTGCAATTGCATGTATGCATTGTTGCAGCAGAGACAAAGGGACATTGAGTTTAGGGAGTCAGCCAATGAGCAGAGGCAACGGTACGTTCTATTACTTTTTGACTGTGATGGTTCTGACTTCTGATTAGTTTATTTACTTGATCTGAAGATGGATGATTTTTTGTTATTATTTCTACTCATA
Source organism: Haberlea rhodopensis (assembly GCA_907163345.1). Lineage (NCBI taxonomy): Eukaryota > Viridiplantae > Streptophyta > Magnoliopsida > Lamiales > Gesneriaceae > Haberlea > Haberlea rhodopensis. The sequence goes on from CAJQUN010001008.1 coordinate 100,024, forward strand.
ATTATGTGATGAATGAATGCATTGGATAGTTATTAAAGAAAACTGTGTAAAGATAATGAGGAAAACAACTTTTTTTTGGATGATTTAGTTCAATTGCGGTTTACATTTCGTCAAAAGAAAACTTTATAAAGAGAACGCAAATGCTGATGAAACACTATGATTTATGTTGCGTGGACATTTTGTCTGAATTTCATTTGAGATTAAGGCTTTCATTAGATTTTTTTTTTGGGGAGGGGGGTACTGTTTCTAAAATACATTAAGTACTTCGGCTATCGTGATACTATATAGAGAACACAGAGTAGTTTGCGGTTAGTTTAATTTAGAGTGAAAATGAATGATGATGTCGATATGTTGAGATATTAAGTAAATTATGTTGATTCATTGTGTTGATATTTGGAAGGAGGGGCAGGAGTAAATGGTTTTGGTCAAAGAGCCACATGCGAACGTGATTCCCTGGGAGCTTGTCCTAGGAAGTTGATGTATTCCCCTTATTTGATTTTCTGTATATTTGCAGGAGATGCTCTATGTAATATAGAAAGCCCTTTTCTTATTGTACTAGCAATTTGTTGGGGCCTCCTAAATGAAGAAAGAAAAATAAATTTTATTCTCATCACACAGGATTCTTCCTCAACTCTTTTTTAGCTTTTCTGCTCCTTATATGAATTAATGACTCATGTTTTCTTACTCCTTTTGTACTCCTTTTGAAGACTTATGTCAGACATTTCAAGGTTGGAAGCCAAGGGTGAGAGGTTGGAAGTGCAGTTATCTGGAAAAGATAGGGACATAGCAACAATGACTAGAACGGTTAGCAAAAAATTAACCAGTTTCTGTGTACTGAATTGTTCATATATGAACCAACATGATATTATAAGTGTAATACTTTCACTATATGTATCAATACACATGAATAGGAAGCTAAAGCTACAGCAGCTTTCAAGGCCCAAATTGATAAGTTGCAGCAGGAGCGAGATGAATTTCAAAAGATGGTTCTGGGTAATCAGGTCTTCACCTTTCCTTCTTTTGATTGTCGCATTAAGCTGCTCATGGTCATTGTATTAATACATTTTTAAAAAACTAATACAATAATCAGCAAGTTAGAACTCAGCAGATACATGAGATGAAGAAAAAAGAAAAAGAGTATATAAAGTTGCAGGTATGTAGCATGTTGTTTTTTTGTTCCTTATTGGCTCAAAATCCGTATACATGGAAGGAGATGGAAGGAGTATGATCAAGTTAAACTGCTAGTTAATGTGCTATTTCTTGCAGGAACGCCTTAATCAAGTATTAATGGAGAAAAAGAAGGAATCTAAATCTGGAATGGAAATTATGAATCTACTACAGGTAAATGTATTAGTCTTACTCTCTCTTTTACTTCATATTTTTTTTTCGCTAATATTTTTATTTTGGCCAATAGAAAGAAGGCCGGCCACGCGGTACATGGAATGGAAAAAAGGCTGATAATGAGTTCTATAAGAAGATTGTATGTACCCGAACGAAAAATTTAAATCTCTCTTGCCTTTCTTGAATGTCACATGACCGTGTTGCTTGTAGGTGGATGCCTATGAAGCCAAAAATCAAGAACTTGCCGCAGAGAATGCTGATTTGAGGGCATTGCTACGTTCAATGCAGGTATCAGTTTAAGTTTTTGCAAATAGTGGCACAACAAACTCCATCACTTGGACGTGTGATTTACTATGATAAAGAGCTTTTACTTCTATGAATAAATATTTGTTTTTGAAGCATTAAAACCTACGATGCACGGACACTGACACGACACGGACACGGCGACGCGGATTTTCAGGATACGACACGGGACAAGCATATATATATATATACAAACACAAATATTAGAAATTCAATTTTTTTAAATTCTAAAACCATGTAAAATTAACAAAAATATTCTTACCAAATTCAAGAAGCATATCACTCAAACTAACATCAAATACATATCACTTTAATTAATATAAAGTTTAACAAACAAATCCAAATAAAATATAAAACTAAAAATATGTTTACCAAATTCAAAAAATAATATATTAAATATATGTCACTGAAATCATCATAGTATCACTCATACTAACAACAAATATATATTACTTTAATTAAATAGAGTTTAAATAATACTTCTAAATTTTATTTTAGCCAATCACTTTTTAAATTGTACAATTATCATCCAAAATGCCATTTTTGTGTCGGACACGGCTCGGACACGCCCATCAGCCATGTCCGACACGGGTGCCCGATTTTGAGGGGGTGTGCGTCCGATTTTATTTTATTAATAAAATAAAAGACACCACGTCGTGGCGTGTCCGACACGTGTCCGAGAAGTGTTGGTGTTCGAGAAGTGTCCGACTCTGCACCGAATAATTTTTATGAGTGTCCGTACATCATAGATTAAAACTGATTTCAGGTTGATATGCGTGAATTTCTAAATGCTCCGCGTGGGAAGCAATCGTGTCCTGTCAATGAGAGGCCAGATACAGACCCTTCACAGTCCCCATTAGGTGGAAGGACGGTATGTCAGAATTTCAAAAAAGAATATCATTTTTTTCCTGTGTGGAACTTAGGGGTGTGCAACGGTTTGGTTAACCGACCGAATCGAACCGAACCGAACCGAACCGAAAAATTTTGGTTCTTTTTCGATTCTAAAAAAAAATTCATTTTCGGTTAACCAAACCGAATTTTTTTTAAAAAAATTAAAATTTATAATTTTTTTTATGTTTTAAATTTCGTTGGTTTTTTAAATGGTTTAAAAAACTAATTTTTTATAAAAAAAATTAAAATTTTATTAAAAAAGTAAACTTCTATAAAAAAGTTAAATAAAAAAAAAACGGTTTGACCGAAATGTTGGGTTTAACCGTAACCGAACCGAACTATTTTGGGTGTTTTCGGTTTGGTTCAAATTGAACCGTTAGCACACCCCTATCTGGGTTAACTTCCCTAAGAGTTCACTAAGGTGTATTTTCATTCATTCCAGGACATGTTTGATCTGCCTCTTCACATGGCTAGAGATCAAATAGAAGAAAGTCTCAGAACAAAAATGACTTCTATAAAGGTTGATTAGATTGCAAATTGTGTAGATTAACTATTAATTCGAGAGAGTGGAACCTAATTCATGGAACAGCTAAAGATTTTTTATGTTCTACTATTTCAAATTCAAAGGAGCGCATGTTTCAACTCCAAGATGCACAAAAGGTCACTGAACTCACTTCAGATGTAACAGAGAGAGAACTTGAGCTAGAAGCTCAGCTTGTTGAAGCAAGGAGCATCATTCAAGAGCAGGTATTGTCCCATATTTAGAACTGCAGTTCAGAAATTTCGACTGAAATTTAGGATTTTATTCCTGAAATGATATACTTGACATCCAATACACATTTCATATGTTTGGGCCGTTTGGCCCTGCGTTCGCGGCCCAGTTCACGGCCCAGTTCACGGCTCAACATGCTGTTTTGTTGTGCATCTGCGTGCTGCCACTTGATTATCCATTTGGGCATGCTCTGCATGAACTTCCAGGCAAACACTGGCTGTGACACGTTATTTTCCACATTTCAACTTTGTGTCCTGGATTCTATTCCAACCTCTTCTAGGTTTCTTAAACACATTCTACATCATTATTATTTACGGTCTAGAACAATGATTTTGATTGGTTGAGGGTTCTCCCTACCATGATTAATGACAAAGTGTAAAAAATGTCTCTAAACGACGTAGAGGAGGTTGAAATCGAATCTGGGATGAAACAAAGTTTAAGGGTAATTAATTGCTCGTAGCATGCTCCAAATCTTTTTTTACCTGCTCATTTCACATAATATTCAATCAAATACATAAAATTCACTGCAGAATTTCACTTCTCATGAGGCGTTACTGATGGCATTCTTTTTTTTGTATCATTTGGCTAGTTGAATTCTTTGTGATTTATCCACTCACTGATATCATTGAAAGTCTTCTAATCAACAACTAAATTACTTTGTGTTTAATTCCTGAAGTAAACAGTTATTAGGATGATGAAAACATACCTTCCTAACCTTCGAAAGATTGGGTGAATTCTAGCATTGAACTTCTGAATGTTTTAGTTAAAATCTGATACAATTCTAATTGAAGTTCAAATTCTGGAGGAAGTCTTCACTTTTTGGCATGCTTTGCTGCTCTTGTATATTTTTCAATAATAAATGGTGCAGTCTTGGCTGCTAAAATTTAGTGGGAATAATTCTGATGATCCCCTGTATTTATGTACTTTGTCTCAACCAAGATTTGAACTCCTAGATTCAGTAACCAACTGATACAACCACAACAAGATAACAGCAAGAACCACAACAACATAACAGCAAGATCAATGAACAAGAAGAGAGCAGAATGAAATATGGTATAATATTCTGGAACAAAGGTAATGTACTGATATACTTTCAGAAATATAAAGGAATAGAAGGACAACACTCTCTACTATGAAGGAGGAAATCCCCCTTGTTCTAGCAAATGCTAGCAACTCTGAACAACTAAATTCTCATATCCCCCTCTACCCCATTCCCCCTCCCCCTTTATTTGATAAGTTCCCTCTCAAAGCTCTTACGGCAACTCATTTTCACACAATTAATCAAAACCTATGATGCACACGGGCGTTCATAAAAATCACTCGGTGCAGTGTCAGACATTTCTCGGACACCAACACTTCTCGGACACGTGTCTGACACGCTACGTGGTGTATCCTTAATTTTATTAAAAAAATAAAATCGGACACCCGTATCGCATACTCCCATCAAAATCGGACACCCGTGTCGGACACGATCGATGGGCGTGTCCGACATAGAAATGACACTTTTAGGTGTTAATTGTACAATTTAAAAAGTTTTTGGCTAAAATGAAATTTAGACGTGTTATTTAAACTTTGTGTTATTCGAAATAATATACATTTGTTGTTAGTATGAGTGATACTACGATGATTTCAGTGACATGCATTTATTTATATAATTCTTGAATTTGGTAAGAATATTGTTGTTGATTTTACATGGTTTTAGAATTTAAAAATTTGAATTTTAGTATATATATATATATATATATATATGCGTGTTACAGCCATGTCGTATCCTGAAAATTTTGAAAATCCATGTCGCCGTGTCCGTGTCGTGTCAGTGTCGTCGTGTTAGTGTCCGTACATCGTAGATCAAAATAAATACACATCTCTATTTAAAACCGTGTTTCTTGAAAATAAACCATGAAAAAATTGAGGAATTAACAAACATAATTTGACCTTACCATCATTGGTTAACTAATTCTGTAGTTCCCTGTGCATCACAAAATCCCTCAAATTTTGTGGGTTTCTTTCTGTTTCTCTTGGTGGAACTCTGAAGAGTCAGCATTCCTCCACAGAAGCTGTACTAAAAAATCCTCTGCTCTTCTCTCTATCTTTTCTTACAATTTCTGACGGAGGCTGCTTCCATTGGCCCATGAATCCTGCTCTTGTGCCAACTTGAGGTCCAATTTGATATCAGCTCAACTATCAATTGCACACCAAGTTATACATTGAGAGTTGCCACCTTTTTTTTATCTGAATATTGAATTTCTTGAACGATACCATCTATTAGCAATATATACACAGTCCGAAAGGTTTTGTTTCACAATTCGTAAAATCCCACAACCCATTCTATTTCCTCCAACATAGCTTTCGCCCCTCTCGCCTATTTTTTAATCTGATATCTGAAATAACAATCAGCATCTCTTAATGCAGGCATCTATTATGTCTAAACGGCTCGCCAAACCTGAGAGGCCCAGGTATTTCTTTTTCATTAATTTTTACCCTAACTCAAAGATAACAGTTAGAGGCGCACACACAAACACCCGTATGCATTGTTTTGAAGATGCATATTCGGGAAATAGAAAGGACGATGGAATAAAAACTGAAAAAAGGAAGTTGTGCAGGAGATTAAGCGGTCATTTGGGTACAGACAGGGACTCGCTATTGTCATCACCATCTGAGGTACCATCTATTGCTTCCACTTGATACTTGATTTTTTTCTTTTTATTTTTTAAGAGATTTTAAAGGGTCACGGTTTCTATATTCTGTTTTTAATATCTTACTTCATTGCTTCTTTAAGAAAGATTACATGTATAATCTTGCATCAAATGCTATTGCTAGTCCATGACAAATGGCAGAATTCTTTACTACTTGCAGCTTTGCTCATGTACAATCGCATTCTATTAATGGCACAAATACTTGGATTCTTACCAACATATTTTTTTTTATCAGGGGCTGTAATGACTCGCTCAGTCATGTAGTTATGGTGATCTTGACCGTAGTTGAGCTTACCAGTATCGGAAAATTCTACAATTACCTAATGTTGCAGTAGCACCAATTTTCCGAAGTTTTTAAACCCTAAACCAGGTTCTATCTTCATTTGGTCAGTAAACACCGGACCCATGCAAATTGTGTATATTCGATTGACCTTATGACTATGTTTTACGATATTGAATCAGCTCAAAACTTGGCTTCTCCAGTATTATCTCTTTAATATTTCTTTTTATTGATTTTTTTATGTTCACTATTCACATGTTTCAATGATATATTTATTTTTTTAAAATAGGAAAAAAATCCATTATTGTCATTTCCATCATCGCTAATATCCAAGTTATAATACCGAAGGTTCCATTTTTTGAATCGATAGCGTACTTCCAATGAAAGGTGAAATTGAATTGCTTGGGAATAGCATTGGTTCCGGTTTTTGAAAGTTTTGGTTTCAGTTTGACTGTTTGCTTCTGAAATTTATTGTTTTAAATTATTTTTTAACTAATGAGGAAAAAAATAACATAATGGCTCGTATAGTGGCTAAATTTTGTGTTTAGCCCAAACATCAATTTAGTGTTAAGCAATCATTCTCAGCTCTTAAAAATTATTTATGCTGATTTAATTTTCTCTATTCTCCAATTAATTTTTTGATTTTCAGTTTTCATAGAATGACGGTTCTCGGTTTTGAGGTGTTTCATCCCAGGCTATAATATATTATATTAATATATATATTATGCAAGAATAGTATGAATGGATTAATTATCTAACGATATACGGTGGTTCGGCCAATGTTATAAAGCAATAGGCTAGGTAAGTAATATTATATTAAAATGTTAATCACATGATTCCAATACAGTTTTTCACGCGACTAAAGCATGTTAAGAAAAATATTTATGTTAGTTTAATTTAACTTGATGTTTTTTTTTAAATGGCTAGTGACTTATACATTATTTTATTTGGCCAAATCGTAACAGCTGACGAAATTTACAAAGAGGTGGATCAATAAATTAATCGAGTATCTATGAGACTGTATTTCAGTTTGGCCACTCTCTTTTTCTCGCACACACGCACAAAGGATATCTTTTGTATATGTCCATAAATAAAATAAATATAAATATATGCGAGAAAAAAATTGTGCTTCGGGTCTGTAAAACCCCCATCGAAGGCCCGTTTCTTATGGATCCTCTCTCTCGTCTTGGTAATTTTATTCCCTATTCTCCACGCATATGGGTTTCTTGCTTCGTGTTTGTTATATGGGGTTGAAGATTTTGTTTTTCAGGTTCAGGAAAAATGGGCTTTTGTTATTGAAGTGATTTCAGTTATTGGACGCTTTATCTAACGAGGGTAATTTTTTTTTTTTTGCTTTTATAGAATCCTGTCCCTTTTATTTTTCTGGATTTGTTGTGATCTTGCTAAAATTTGTTAGTGTTTGATGTTTATGTTGTTATTTTCTATGTTGTGAGAAAGATTGATTTTTTTTCAAGGTTTGGGAGAGTTGGTTGTGAAGTTGTTACTCGATCTGTTTGTCGGCTTCATTCTGCGCTTGATTTAGCGTTCGAGAGTTTATTACTTTTTCGGGTTTCTTTTTTCTATGAAAATTGATACTCACGTATGCTTCATACAGCTCGCACAAACCCATGAATGCCTTCTTTTTTCCTGTCTAACCTACCTGTATAATGTAATTATAAGTATTAAGTCCACTGTGACAAGATTGTTATCGAACATTATTGGATGAAATTTTATATATAATTTGGTGAATTTTTGCTTAAAATATTGAATTGATTATGTGGTTGAGCAGCCACATGAAGGTGAAGTAGTTCAAAGCATTTTTGTCGAATAATTTATGAAATTCTACTTGCTTTTTGTAATTGAATAATGCATCAGAGTAAGTTAATATAATTTCTTGAATTTGGATAAGAAATCGTGTACTGACTGCTTAGCAAGGTGTGTGCATTGATTTTGAGTTTTTTTGGTTTATTTTTTTCCTGAAGTTGTAATTAAACTTTGTTTTCTTGTCTCAAGTATCACTCACCAGACCTAGGTCTGCGCAAGTGTGATTGCACAATGTGCTCTTATAACTACTTCGTATCCGTTCTCGCTCTACGAAAATGGTTAACTCAAGTTGCTATAATAGTTCAATATAAGCCTTTATAAACCATTTTAAACTTTCATCCACAACCAATGCGGACAAGTGTATTACAATTGCCCCTCCTTTAGAACGCGAAGTACTCGTCGCGACCTACTCGAGGTGTAAATGAACCAAATCAAGCCGAATATGCAGAAAAATTTAAGGTTCGAATTCGGATCGAAATAGTTATATTCGAGCTCGAGCTCGATTCGAAGTTTGGATAGTTTCAAAAATTTGGATCGAGTTCAGCTCGAATCAGAGTTCGAGCTCGAGTTCTGCTCGAAAAGGTTCGAACATGTTCGCGAGCTATCCAAATTATTGCTCGAAAATAAATACCCGAAAGTTCGAAATATATTTATTTAATATATAATTGTATTATATTTGTTGAATAATTAGTTAAAGATTTAGTATTTAAATCTTTGTGTTTAAACTTGGTAGGATAATATTATAAGTTTGGTAGGATAATATTATCTAGAGATTTGATTTGATTTGATTTGATTTAGATAGAGACAAATCAGGAGACGTAGACTAGCAGACGCAAACTCCAAAAAGAGCAGGAGACGTAGACTAGCAGACGCAAACTCCAAAAAGAGGAGGAGACGCAGACTCGCAAAAGAGGAGCAGACGCAGACTCCAAGAAAAAGGAGCAGACGCAGACTCCAAGAGAAGGAGCATGACTCTAGAGAAAGAGAAGGAAGTTTCAAACAAAAGTTGATAACATCTTGACAAAGGCTCTTCACTATCCTAAATTTGAAGACCTGAGTTTCAAGCTGAGCATGATAAACATATATGACTCAGCTTGAGGGGGAGTGTTGAATAATTAGTTAAAGATTTAGTATTTAAATCTTTGTGTTTAAACTTTGTAGGATAATATTATAAGTTTGGTAGGATAATATTATCTAGAGATTTGATTTGATTTGATTTGATTTAGATAGAGACAAATCAGGTAGTTTACTTCTTTTAATCTTTATATTCACCTATAAATAGATAGTCATTGTAACTCTTTTATTATTCAATTAATAAAGAGTATTTTCAACTCTCACATTATTTATTTTCTACAATATTAATAAAATATTAAAGTTCGCGAGCGGCTCGTGAACTACCGAACAAAGTAATTTGAGCTCGAGTTCGGCTCGAGAAAAAGTTCGAACAGGTTTGAGCTCGGCTCGAATTCGAGAATTTCGAAGTCGAATCAAATATTTATCGAGCCGGCTCGAAAAGTTCGTGAATATGTTTCGATTCGTTTACACCCCTACGACCTACTCATCGATCCACCAGCACCGAGAATCAAGAGGTGGCTCCTACAGATTCAAGAGGTGGCTCCCATTAACGTAGCACGTTACCCTCATAGTACTTCTCTCTCGGTGTTTCCTGCCGGTAACCGGCTCTGATACCATTCTGTCATACCCCGGGCCTAAGCTCACTCTAGTGCGACTGTACAATGGGTTCATATAACAACTACTTCGTATCCGTCATCGCTCTACGAAAATAGCTAACTCAAGTTGCTATAATAGTCCATTATAGACCTTTATAAACCATTTTAAACTTTCATCAACAACCAATGTGGGACAAGGGTATTACATCAAGTACTCAACAACCCCATAAAGAATATGACCAATTCAATCTCGAGTTCAACATAGCCAATAACGTGTGTTCTGTACATGTTCTGTACATGGTTCATCATGAGACCACAAGGATAATTTTCGCGTAGCTTTGATTGGATAATTTTCCTTTCCTTTGTTTTTTATAATTGTGTTTGATGTAAGCAACTAACCAAAGTGTCCGTAACTGCACCAGAAAGTACAAACCTAAGCTTTTAAATTGTAAAGCAGTGTCAGTGCTGCTTTTTGATTACTTTACCACATTGATAGGGGTGAGTTCTTGCTAGCATCTGAATACCCTATAGGGGTGAGTTATTGCTAGCATTATGACATTGCCCTTATGCTACGCTACATGGCACCAAATGTAGGAAAAATAATGAGAAAATTGTCCGTCCTGATGATGTTGGTATTTATGGGGTTTTTTTTTTTAAAACAACACATACTGTGTTTTATTTTGAAAACTAGGTGTCCCCCATGTATGCCCAGTATTTATGTCTATATTATTTAATCATTTTACTTGCATTTTTATTTACATAAGATTTTATCTAGCTTGCCTCTCCGAAGTTTGACTGTCGAAAATAAAACAAAGAAGTCAATTCGAGACGTGGGAAGCTGAAGCACACAGGCCAGATTGTCGAAACGATTGCATGGACTCTACTGAGGACATATTTGAATCGTCTCTTAATTTAGAAGAAACTCATTTCAAAGAAGGCTATGATGAAGGCTATGCGGATGGATTACTTTCCGGAAAAGAAGAAGGTCATCAAGTGGGTCTGAAAACCGGATTTGAAGTTGGCGAGGAATTGGGTTTTTACAGAGGCTGCATTCGCGTTTGGAACTCTGCAATTCGTATTGACCTGGTTTTCTTTTCGATCAGGATCCAGAAGACCATCAAGCAGATGGATGAGTTGCTTCACAAGTACCCAATTTCTGACCCAGAAACGAGTCAGTTTCTGATATTATGGATTCATTGAGGTTGAAATTTAGGGCTTTTTGTGCTACTTTGAATGTGAAATTTGATTATAATGGATATCCAAAGATTCTGATGTTGAAAAGATCGTGTTTTGATTTCTAATTTAATTGTCTTTGTAAAGTAGAATGCATTTATATTTTTATAATTTAATCGTCTTTGTAAAACAGAATGCATATATAAGTTTAAGTGATTGTCAGCTATTGCACGTTGTGTTTGTTGATTTCCTCTGAGAGGACTGTTAACAAAAATCTCAAGAGTCCTGTTCTGGACTCTTTCAGTCTATAGTTAGGCCATCATCTTACAATTAAAGATGTTCCAATTTCTAATCTGAAATTAAAATACGATCCTCGTCAAATTTGCTTGTGGATTTTTCTTAGAGTTTGGTTCGATTCCAAGTCTAGGAGTTGTAAGAGGATGATGAACTTTATAAGATCAACTCATTGATCTTTTTTGCGCAATTGTTGTCTTTTGCACTGTGTTAAAGTTTTCCCGATCATGATAACTTGTGCTTCTGTTTCATTTGCAAATATCCGTTCTTAAACCCTAATATCTATAGTCTAAGAATGTGACATTTGCCAAATAGGCTTTGCAAACTCATGGATGTATGAGTAGGAATCAGTAGATAAGAAGCCAATAAATATTGAGGCTGGGGTTGTGGTTAGGGGACTCCTTGATTTTGCTTCATTATATCCCAATTTTAGGGTTGCTATACTGCATGAAACTCTTTCATATTTGATTTCCTGTTTGATTTTCACCGAGTCTGTATAATATATTTAGCAGGTACTAGACAACCTAAACGGAGTTACGATATCCATCGTGTAACTATCATTTTATCATATTCTTATTTTATTGAAATCTTGAAGTCAAGGTTATGTGAATTTGTTGGCATGGTTCCTCATATGGAAAATCAAGTGTTGAAGAGTTCCGTAATTATTACATTGCAATAACATCCTTGATACTTGTAATCATTGATATGGTGAGTCTCCATGTACGTATCCTTGGCCTGCGACTATATCATTTTCCTAGGTAGCAATCTCTACATCATTCATAATGTCTCTTGAGCTGTCTTTAATTGTTCCCAGATTTAATCGAGGGTCATTATCTTTCTTCCCAGGGTGAATAAAGTTAAGATATCAAAGCCAATATTGGTCCTTTTCAACAACTTGAACGTTGATTGAACATTTTTTTCAGGTAAAGATCGTTCTTTCGGATAATCTCGATTAAATGATTTGAAACGGTTGGATTTCAAATCCCTCACACAAATCCATAATGAAGTAGCTATTTAAGATTCTACCTTCTTTTTCAAAGCATCTTTCTTTGTATGTTAGAAAGATTGAATGTTATTTGATTTCAAATCTTTCTATCCAAATACAATCAAAGATTTTTTTGTAAATGTTATGGAGGAGGAAAAGTCATACAAGTGTTTGTGAAAGCATAGTGTTGGCATACAGACAAAATAGTTTCTTCCATTTAGGATTCACATGAAGCTTTTGTATAGTATGTGTTGGTCGTCCTATATCTGTCCCATACTTTACAGTGAGGAAAGATTCTTAAACTTACACAAAGCAGTTAGATAGAAGCCCTGGCTATACCTAGTAATCCTATTTTCATGTGTTGTCTAACTGTGTTTTAAGGGCCATAAATTATTTTTTGAAGAAACGAATTATGTGAAAATGGAAAAATCCCATGGTTGTGATTGCCCGAACAAGTCTCATACTCGTGTTTAACAATTTTATTTAGAATGGTTGTATAAATGATACAGAAATTAAAATTATGATACAGAAATTAAAATTATGTAATTAGCCCCCTGCCTGCCAACTGCTACTGCATTTTAATTTCAACGAACGCAACATCAGAATTCCACGAAATATTTAATGAATTTGAGTTCTTGTGGCTGACCAAGGTGACCTGCAAAATGTGCAAATATAATTACTGCAAGGATTGAAAAGTCGATCCCTATTCTATTACCTTAATAATTGTAGTTGGCTTAAATTCAACGAGCAATTTTATGGATGAAGTGAACTGTAATCTTCATTTAATAAAATATTAATGAAAATTAAGTTCAACTTGTATGACTAGTGGACCAAAAATTAACGAACTCGTATACTCGATAAACTTCGAAACAACCCATGTTCTTGAAGAGAATGTGAATGATGTTGGTCCTTTACTTCTTTGCCCATGGTAGGTAGTGATTATTTGATGCTGCCTCGGGAATCCCAATCCTCCATATGGAATACTCTAAATGGAGGATTGAATTGCTCTTAACGGCATCATCAATACAATAATGTAATAATAATGTAGATTCTATATTTGTGTAAATCAATATGGAAAAGCAAACATGGAAAAAAATAGAAGATTATCTCACAAGAGAATCATCTCCAGATTTAGCTCTTAAAAAATTGGAAAATGGAGTTGTCGATTCTTCGCCAAAATAGCAACATGAGATACGTAAAAATTTATAATCAATTCATACCTGTATGTATTTGTTGATTTCTGAATGTATAATCATTATTTTTAAGATTAGTTCATAATTGCGTGTATTCTTGTTAGAACTTGAATGAATTTTTTTTACTAAATTTGTAACCAAATCAATTCATACTTGAATGTATGATAATTATTGTTAGATTAAACAAATGAATGAATTTAATGTTTTTTTTGTATAAATTATGAGTTTCGTCTCTAAAATGAGGTGCGTGTCTAAGATTTAGAAGGATTTAAAGTCAATTAGCTAGGCCAAATTGGATTGATAATTACCGAATTGGAAACCCTTTTCAAAATTCAAATGCACGTATCATCAACATTAATTACTCTCTAATCTAGTATAGTATGAATCAACACTTGCATAGATCATCAACCATAAGCACTCATCCATCTGTGAATGCAAAACAAATATTATTGCGATAAATCCAAGAGAATTATGGACTCGAAACGTAATCTTCATCAAGATAAAAAGCCAGAAATTTCTTTATTCGAAGGTGACTGCATCAGAAGAATTCTTGCGAGAGAGCCTTCATTAAACCAATCATCTGACTCATTTTATCGTGAATCCGAAGGTATTCCATTCAAATGGGAGACGCAGCCTGGAACACCCAAAAAATACCCTCAACAAGATGGATTAATCAGCACCCCACCACTCAGCCCTTCTCCATTAATGCAGAGCTTAAAGCTACTTCCTCCTAATCATGATGAGATCAAAGGGTCAACGTTTAAATCGTCAAAAATTAAGAGTTCAAGAAAATGGTTCAGAAAAGTGTTGCCTTTAATCGTGATAAAGTTCAGAAGTATGGGGTGTGGAGGAGAGATCAACAGGAGGAGACTTTGAGTTTTGGAGAATCTACGGAATCTGTTAAGGATTCAAGCGTTTCTTCCTCCTCATTCTCGATATCATGGAAGGATCGTGGTTTGGATTCGTCAAAGGATTCCATGTTAGATTCTGGTTCTTATTGCAGAAAAGGGAAGGTCGCTGGTATATTACTGCAGGTTCGTGCATGCAGCTGCATCAACTATCAAGTCACCTTATTTATGGAAATGTTATTGCAATAACGAATATTGTTATTGTGAGAGCAATTTTCATAAAATTAACATGAAAATTGCTTGACCACAACAATATATACTCGGGCAATATCATAACATACTCTGATGTGTTAATTGCACTTGCACCTCTATATAAGCAAACTCGAAATATTTTTTTTGCTCAAAATAGGTTTTAAAAAATTGGTATGTTTTTAAATTGATTCTTGAATTGAACAATATATTAACACAATGACCAAATTAAGAAGATTGGAAGGATGATAATTGCCCCCTCTTCTTTTAATTTTTTTAATGAAAAAGAAGAAATTTGGTCTCTCCTACAATTTCACACTCTTCTAGTCCCTAATTTGTCCAACCCTTTGTTTGGTTTTAATCATACTCGACTATTTGGCAAACATGCCAATTGATGAATGCTTGTATAACATATTCATCATACAATGAAATTTCAAGAATGAACGCTAGAAGAAACATTAAATTTAATAAATCGTGAAAACGTAGTTAATGAATACATAGTTTTTCTTCTTTATTTCTCAGTGAATTCAATTTTATAAACTCTTGCAATAACTCAAGCAGGATGAAGAAAACAAAGGAATAGCAATTCCAAGGGAAGAAATGCAACCGGAAACACCAAGACACCCAAGGGGAAATGACGTCATCCAACCTCCACCGGCGGTGCATAGTTCTTATCTGCCACCACATCGGCTGCATGATGGAGGAGAAAAGCATAGAGACTCAGCATGGACGAAGAGGACCTTGTTTTGGATAAAGGGCGGCAGTAGGGAAAGAAGGAAAACTCGAAAATTTGATAAAAAAGTCAGCTTCAGGTGTCCCGAAAAAATGGGGATTCGTGATTCTGTCGAGGAATTTGATGATTCGTTACGTCGCTATTTGTCCAAGTCCTCTTCGTCTTGTGTTGCTTTCGAATCAAATGGGAGTTTTGAAACAATTAATATGAAGAGGGCCAGTTATTTCAGTTGTGTTTCTTGGAAGGGAATGGAGATAGATTCTTGTGTTTGCTCAAAGCGGATTTAGGCCATTAGGCATTTAGCTGTGTTCATTTTTGAGTTTTCTTATGAAATTTAACTTCTTGTGACTCAGAACGATAAACTTAGGATTTCATTTGAGAAGGTGAAACATGTCTCCGCTGGCTCGAATTAAAAATAGACCTTGAATCGCACCCTATTAATCGAGCGGGATTTTGGCAATGAACCCAATGTGGTTTTTAAATAGGTAGCATATTAATTTGCTTTCAAAATAGACAGTTTACCCTTTTAGTTTTCAAAATAGACAGTTTACCTGTATTTTGAAACAGACAATTTATCCATATGCGGTTTGCATATAGGTGCAACTTCATAATGGACAATATGCTATGTTTTGCGAACCATATGTGGTGAACTGCTTATTTTGAAAACCACATAGGGTAAACTGCATATTTTAAAATCATATTGAACTTTCTATTTACAAACCAGAAGAGAATAGTGATACTACAAGGAGTAATTGCCACTTACTCTAATCGGGGTACCCATCAACCTCGACTCGGAAAAAATTTCAGTGCGTGAGTTCATTATATGAGTTGCTAATCTTGAGCTCTATTTAAAAATGGTGTCTTTATGTGTATTATAAGAAACTACTTGGTTCTTATTTCGTTGAAAAGGATATCTAGAAATAAAGCATTCCATTTTATTTCTTTATCTTTATTAAGACAAGTCTACTGAAGTAATCAAGTTTGACCTCAAGAAGCTCGATTTTTCCAACGCATGGGTTTTTATTCGATTTGAATGAAAATAATTGTTAATTTAAAAAAATTTGTTGATAAAATATGAAAATAAGTAAAACAGTAATAAATAATACTAAAATAAATAATAAGAATAATGGTAGAAAATTCATCTCAAGTCCTCGAAGATTGCTCAAAGTCTTGGACGATAATACTGGAAATTAGCGTTATCTGATATACATCTATTTTGAGTCGTGTATCATGTGGCCGTGTAAGTGTTTCGATACCAAGATTTAAAAGCTTATGTCGGTGTCCTTAAAGGCACTATCTTTTGGACACCCCCAATCATTGGATTGTCACCAAAATGTTGGGTGTGTCAATTCAATGACCATGTTGTAATGATAAACCGAATTAAAAGATACCCCACAAAGTGTCTCCAGACATTTTTTAAATCATTATTCTTGGAAAATGGTAGGTTAAAAAATCGATGGCGCAGGCACAGAAAAGATACTGAGCTATAGGCTATATATTTAACAAAAAAAATGGGAATATTAGCCCAAAGACCAAGATTTAGAAGACGCCCCACAAAGTGGCTCGAGACATTTTGAATCATTATTCTTGGAAAAGGGTAGGCAAAAATCGATCGCGCAGGCACAGAAAAGATGAACAAAAAGTGCAGTACAATGATAGCATGGGATATAATTTTGAATATTTCTTCAGTTATAAGTTAGATTGAGTGTGCAATCAGGCATGCGGCCTACAATCGTTTCATTACCCCTTGGAACTTAAATTTCACCATTAAAATAGAGATAATGTATTAAAACATCGATACATTTTGATTCATTTCCTAAAATGTTCAGTGAGACGCTTTAGCCCCTAAAGTTTTACAAATTTCTCAGTTAATGTCCGATATTAAGTAGTCTGCGAGAAGCAAATAAAGAGGAATTATTTCAGGAATATTTTTAACTTTATGGAATGAAACAGATCCGATTTATTCTCGATTCAGTCCATATCCGTTTGCTTATTACAACCTTAATATTGGGGGTTGAATTGATAATTTTCTAAACTTTAGAACTTAATCGAGTCACTAAAAACTATTGCTGAACAAGAAATGAACCAAACTACTTTAACGTTTTAATTTATTTCCCCATCAAGATATTTTAATATAGTCCTAATAAAATCTATTACATATACCGTACAGTTTTATTTAAACTCAGTCCTGGTGTCATGGTCATAGAATAGTCTACTAGATAAGCATAAGTAGAATTCAATCTTGAACCAAAAAAGTTTGATTTAATGACAAATCTCTCCACGGAAAACAACATAATTGCTCCAAATAACTCAGTATCGGTGACAAAGAAATCATGATAGTGACAAAAATTTAAAATGTAGACACCAATCACAGACCATACTTTATTTTATTTTATTAAAAATATCTCATTTTTCTTTTTTGCTTTCTTTATCCACAATGAAAGTATACGAGACTTTAATCTATTGGAATTTATTGTTTTTAATAAATATACATATATATACTCACATACCAGTCTCTCAAATATTTTAAAATATTGAAGTCTCAATCCAATCTTTTTCCGCCATTATTGGGCCACGCCATATATATCATTATGACATTATACTATATATTGTTCAATAATATAGATGAAATGAATTGAATATTTAAAGATATCCGGTGGTTCAACCAACTTAAAAAAACAATCGGCTTATTTTGCTCATTTTCCTAATGGTTTATATTTGTATATTTCATGTTTATCTAGTTGTTGTGTTTAATGGTAGGTCTGGTTATGTGAGTAGTTGATAAATGATGTATACACCTAGACTACTACGTGCAACTTTTTTTGTTTTTATGGTGGTGACTTTTTGGTATGTTTCATTGTTGGAGCTATGTTTGGTTTTGACTAGTATGTCTGTCGGTTTCGTGCGCCATCCATTGATATGACTTTTCATATAGATTATGAATGTGAGGGCTTGTGGATTTGTAGTCTTTCTCAGTTTATACTCTTCGCTATCCATGGTTGTATTTTCAGTTGGATTGGAAGGCCCATATTTGTACGTACTCTGTGATGTATGGTTTGAGGGGGTGGCCCCTTTCTGGTCCTAATCCTGTGCTTTGTTTTTCGTACATGACTAAATCATGAACGACTTTTTTTGTCAAAAAAAAATATTTATGTCAATTTATTTCAATTTAAACTGATGCATTTTTAAAGGCTAGTACATATAATTTCCTTTTTTCAAATCCTAACAGATAGCTGATGGAAATCACGAAGAGGTGGATTCATAAATTAACATTTATTTCATTTTCCCATGGCCCTTTGTACAACTGTCTATGATTTAGTTGCCTCGTGCCAACACACACATGAACTACAACACCCTCACTAACTACACCCGCCCAACCCCCAATAATGGTCCAAAAAATAAGCATTTTTTCAATTCTTGAATGTACATGACCATTTTATACGTAGTTAACCATCTTACATCAAATGTTAACCTAAATAGATACCTTAGGCTTGCCTCAATGGTGTTATCATCTCACTTTGGGAAAATTGTTCAAGTTCGAGTTTTGTATAAAACACTTTAAAATCCCATGATCAATTTTTTTACATAAAATAATAATATATTAATTTTTTTATGTGAAATATAATGATATTAGAGTTGTTTGTATTCAAAATCAATGTTTGAGTAACTATTTTGTTTTGCTTATCTTCGGGAAATCAATACCGTGGGAAAGAAATTTAGTATGATATGAGAGATCATTTGTAGTTATTATATCAATCTCAACCTTGATAATATGGTATATTTAACTATATATTTTACCTATATAAAAAGATAGCAAAATATTATTATTCATTACTATTTTATTGAATAGTAACTTACTATTTATTTAAAAAGTTAATTTTTTTTAGAAATTTTTGTTAAATATTTTTTTTTGTTGATGTGCGGGTTTGGCCTGAACAAACTAGGAAAAAAATATCTTAATTTATTGTTGATGGTCGCAACTTCAAATATTTTTTTTTTCAGTTTATAGTAAGATGCGCATATTTAAAAAAATAAAAATTGGATTCAGTCATTTGTTTATTTTTTTTCATTCAATTACAGTAGTATGCTCTTTTTTTTAAAAAAAATATTTGTAAAAAGTCAGTCATTTGAAATATTATTTTCTATCAAATTAGGGAAAAAAATAACCAACATGCTGGTGTATGGCACTGCCAACAAAAACTAGTATAGTTATAAAAATCATGGAACATAGTCTTTATCTACTAAGGAGGTCTTGGCCTAGTCCAGTCGTTTGTAATACTCATAGCCTCCATTTATCTATTTAGACGTAAGAATTTGATGGATTTGGATTTCAAGTCCACAATGCAAATCTATTCAAGTGGTCTACCGAAATCGAATTAATTTGATTTTTCGCTATTAAAATCTTAAAGTCAGTTTTAAGAAAATTCAAAGCAAAAATAGATAACCTTATCACAATGGGCATCACTTCGAAAAGCTAAAGCAATACAATGCAAAACTTTGACTAATCCCAATTGTAATATGATTTGAGTTGTAAAATATATATGTAAAATCCAAGAAATTGACCAGCACTAACTGTTAACGTTTTGCATTGCATGGTTTACAATTCAAGATTTGGATGTATTCGATGCAGGAAGGGTGGAAAAGGTAAAAAAGGCTAAAGTACATTTTCCAGCCGCTTTTTCCCCCTCTGTTGCTTCCCCTGCCCTCGTCTATTTATTCGTTTTCCATCGCATCCTTTCACGATCTCTCTCCTTGCAGTTCGCATAGACGAACAAGGATATTTTTTATATATCAATAAATAAATATAATTATATACAAGAAAAAAATTTGTGATTCGGGTTTGAAAAGCCCACGTTGATGGCCTGTTTCGTCATGGATCTCCTCTCGCTTCTTGGTAATTGTACTCTTCCCTATGCTTCACACATGTGGGTTTCTTGCCTCGTGTTTGTTATATGGGGTTGAAGGTTTTATTTTTCAGTGTCAGGAAAAATGGGCTTTTGTTATTGAAGTGAGCCAGTTATGGATGCGTTATCTTTGGAGGGTAAAGATTGTTGCTTTTATATAACCTTTTTTGCGTTTGTTTTTCCGGGTTTATTGTGGTCTTGCTAAAATTTTATTCTTGGTTTGATGTTTAGGTGGTTTATTTCGACGATTCTGATGTGAGAAAGGTCAAATTTTTTAAGAGTTTGGGAAGAGTTGGTTGTTAAGTTTAGTCGATCTGTTTGTAGGCTTCATCATTCTTCGCTTGATTTAGTTTTTGGGAATTGATTACCTTTTTTTTTGGGTTTCTTTTTTCTACGAAAACTCACGCATGCTTATACATTGCGTATAATACTGAATTGATTATGTGGTTGAGCAGTCCTCAACGTGGTGTTTTGTGAAAGTCAAACATGAAGGCGAATTACTTCGATGCATTTTCTAAAGAATATTTTATGAAATTCTACTCTTTTGTATTGCATAAGCATCAGAGTAAATATTTTCAATCAATTAATTTATCAGATTCATATGTTAATTTCTTGAATTTGGTTACGAAATCGTGTATTGACCATACTGGCGTGGGTGCATTGATCTCGCGAGTTCAATTTTTTTTCCTGAATTTGTGACTCGGTTTGGGTTAACTTCGTTTTGTTGTCTATGTGAACTCAAATACTCAACAGTGCCGCAAAGCATACAACCAATTCAATCTAAAAATAGCAAAACCAAAAAACGTGTGGTCTGTAGATGGCTCTTCATGAGACCACAAGGATAAACTTTTGCAACTTGCTTGGATTGTTTTTGCTTTTCATTGATTGGATTAATTTCGTGTTCTTGATTTTTATAGTTGTGAACTTGTGTTTACTGGTACCAAGTGTAATTGCATAAAAAATTATAGTTAGTAGTAAATGTACAGTTAAGCTCTTGCGGTTTGATTACATTGCCACATTGATAGCTACTGAGGAGGAAAAAGATAATTGGTTCTCCTCAGCCTTTTCAACTTTGTTGTCGGACATCTCCGAGGCCCTCGTGAAACCGATTCCTTACAGGGTATCGTCTTCCTCGGCTGCAATTTGTCGGAAATCCCTTGTCCCATGCATAATGGTCGGAATGGCTCTTTGAAAGATTTATTTATTCTACTTGAAGCTATGTGGCATCAAATATAGGGAAAAAATCTTTTTTTTTTTGTCTGTCATTGTAAGTGTGTCTCAAATGCCCTTTGTTTATAAAACCGTAACACAAGCACGACAATGGTTTTTGGTCCAGCATTGATGTACGATTCATCAAAGTGCCGCCAGTTGAGTACGGAGCAAAAGCGAGATCTTGTCTATGAGTTATCAAAATGGTCTGCAGGCGCCACAGAAATGCTGCAGGCATGGAGCCGTCAGGAGATACTGCAGGTCCTTTGTGCCGAGCTTGGAAAGGAAAGGAAGTACACTGGCTTAACTAAATCGAAAATGATTGAACTACTTCTGAAAATCGTACATGAGAAAAAAGCTCTGGAGCTTGCAACCGCAAATGTTTTGGAAGCAGATAAATCATTAGAAAATGGCGAAAAAACTCCCAAAAGGCAAAGGAAATCCGACCTTTCTAATTGCCTATCTATCCCCCGATGCCTCTTTGGAAAATGCAATATACTGCAAAAATTCAGCTTGCAAGGCTAAACTGAATACTGATTACGTGTTCTGCAAACGGTGTTCGTGCTGCATTTGTCGCCAGTATGATGATAATAAGGACCCGAGCCTTTGGTTAATTTGCAATTCAGATCCTCCCTTTCTTGGTATGGCTTGTAGTATGTCGTGCCATCTTGAATGTGCCTTTCAACATGAAAAAATCGGGCATTTCAAAGGATAGGCAGGGTAAGGGACTCGATTGGGAGTTTCCATTGTGTATCTTGTGGTAAAGTTAACGACTTACTCGGGTAAAAGTTTAAACTTCTTATTCTCTATTCTCTTGTTGCTTTCACTAAAGTTGCATTGGATTGATGAGTTTGAAGTTAAAGGATTTCAAATCCATAATAACAAATCCATTGGTTGTTTGGATAAGATCCATTTGACAATGGATTTTTATATTTACAGAATTACACAATACCTATTTAAGGAACAATATAAGATATATAATAGTTTACAACGTGTAAGTTCTAATGCAGTTCTTGGAGAAAGCAACTTGTAGTGGCGAGAGATACGAGGCGGGTGGACATATTGTGCTATAGGCTCTCCTTGGGCCAAAAGATGCTTGATGGTACTAAAATCTACCAGAATCTGTATGCAATTGTCGACGGAGCAGTGAAAAAGCTCGAAGAAGATGTGGGCCCTCTAACCGGTTTGCCCGTGAAGAAAGCAAGAGGGATCGTGAATAGGCTGTCGTCTGGCCCGGAAATTCAGAGACTTTGTGCTCTCGCTGTCGAGTCTCTTGACTTGATGCTTTCTAACAGAGTGTCTTACACACATGGTATGCCCTCTGTTCCTAAAAACGGAACTAAAGGGGAGAAAAACTTGATTTTTTGCTTTGACCCTATGACTGTTCAGGTGATTCTATATAATTTTGATGCTAATACTTTTGCAGAAAAGCTAGTTAAATTCGAAGATTTACATGCGTCATCAGTGACGGTGATCCTTGATTCTGGTGATTCGAATCTTAGAAACGTCTCAAGTTACACCATATGGCATAGGAAAGTTGAGGATGCGGGCTACCCTTCGGAACCTACTTGCAGATTGTTTGAACCGAAGATTAAGTTTCTTATATCCGGTCTAACTCCCGCAACACATTATTTAGTCAAAGTTCTTCCCCTGGTCCCAGGTAGAGAAACTGGATTCTACGAATTCCAGTTCGAAACCAGAAATTCCCAAGACGAGGTTCTAAATTTGAACTCTACGAGCTCAGAAGTTGAAAGAAGCCAGAGCCCAGCAACCAACTGTAGCAGCCTTTCGAATCCCTCTTCAGTAGAAGATGAGACAAACAACGAGAATAGAAGGGATAATTATCTTCCATTTTGTGATAATACTGATAAAGCCGCTACTACAAACTTACTACACGAGAAGGAGACCACAGAAGATGTCATCGCTTTCTTAGACGAAGATGCTGTGACAAATGACGAGGCTTTGAACGTCAGAAACAAGGAATCGCCCAGAGGCCAAATAGTTGAGGAAACAAGATGTGATAATGGTTCCAACACACCTTGTCATACTAGCTTGGAATGTGTTCCATATGTGGATAGTTCAGAGACCGGCTTGCCTATCACTCCATCCAAGATGGAGATGAAAGACGTAAATGGAAGGAGCAATAGAACTAAAATTAAAGAGAAAGATGTTGAAATAGCGTTCAAGAAGACAAGTGGAGAAACGGGAGATGAGCAGTGTAATGGCATAGGTGACAAGGAGTTTGAGTACTACGTGAAAGTGATCCGATGGTTGGAGTGTGAGGGTCACATAGATACAACGTTTAGACAGAAATTCTTGACGTGGTATAGCATGAGAGCTACATCTCGGGAGGTAAGGGTCGTGAAAGTTTTTATAGATACATTTATCGAGGATCCTTCATCTCTTGCAGGACAACTTGTGGATACCTTTAATGAGGTTGTTTCTAACAAAAGATGCGCTGCAGTTCCCCCTGGATTTTGCATAAGCTTTGGCACTGAGCTTGGTATGATAAATTTTAGCTCTTTGAAATTGAATGCTGTAATTTTTAATCTTCATTGAACCATTATAGTTCAAATTGGATAGCTAAAAAATTTTCAGATTCTAATGTTGGACTGCCTCTTTCTGCTTTAGTGGAAGTTACTGTCTATTTATGGTATTCGTTTAACTCCCGCTATTTAGGATTTCAAGTATTGGAGGGTGACAGAGGTATAAGATGGGTCGAGTCGGCTTTTAAGTCGTTTGACTCGAGCTCGATTACAGGTCTGCTCAAGGAATCATCTATTAAGAAAACAATTTCAACAGAAATAATCTTAATATATGAATTCAAGAATCGTAGACTTTAAGCTAAGATAGATTTTTAAACCGCAATTTAAGTTGATATATGTGAAAAGATTACATAATGTCCAAAGTAAGAACGACCTCCAATGCATTGATAGAAGGGGAAGAAAGTCAGCACATTCCCAATACAATGGGGGCTAATGGGACCAAAATTACTTATAGAGACCGTAGTATGCAAGCTAGGTTATATAATCTGATTCAAGAAAAGGCGGTGTTCATGTAGGTGATACAAGCTT